>SZWC01004106.1:93465-119409 GCA_023375785.1 Penium margaritaceum
GGTGGCCGCGTCTGGAAACCGATCTTACAGACTAGAGAACAAATGACCTTTTCAAAATTTGGATTGTTGAATCGAACGGTCGGATAATCTAGTTGGAATGTAGGATCCACAGTCAATTTGTTTTGAGGCATGTCGAAAATGTACTGGCCCGACCGCCTCAGTCGACATATGAGATCCTCAAACGCGTAGCGATAAAGCGAACATACTTGCCCAGCGTAAAATCCAGACCGTTATGGTATCTGGCTGGATGACGATCTCGAGCTTCAAACCGCTTCCAGCCTGGTCTCGTTTTGCCTTCAGCGGTGAGGACGGTCGATCTTGCTGCTTAAGGATGAGTGCTCACACATCGTGGGGCATCCGGTCTTTTGTCGATGTCTAGAGTCCGCATCAAAGGGCTATCCGAAAGTGTATATTTTCGTTCCTTCCTTCGCTCGATAGATACATAGATAATTACGTATATCGTCGCTACCATTCCACAGGGAATGGAAGGTGGCACAGAGCCACAAGAAACATTAAGATTCAGGAAAAGCATGCAAGCAGGAGTTCTTCGCTGGACGAGCTGCCCTGCTGTGGCGGCCCTTGTCGCTTACAAGAGCCAGAACACCTATCCGATTACCCCTCGGAAAGGCCATTTCCCTCTCTCCGCGTACGGAAAGGACGCGATGGCTGAACTGCAGTGGGACTTCACACAGATACGGCCTGATCCATTGCTACAGGACTCCGGTGCGGCAGACAAGGCGCTGGGGAGAGCTTTTGGGTGAGGCTGGGTGTCGTTGAAATCGGTCGTTGGGCTCCTCAACGATCGATTTCAGCGATGACCGCAACTTCCTGACCGCGTGGTTTAATCCTTCCAGTCGCCTAGGCTGCGTAGCTCAGCACTCCACGTCGATCCGTCCGGATAAACTCAAAACTTCCCTCCTCCAACAATGCTAGCGGGCCCCACGCAGAACACGGGTGACTACATGGAATCGGCCCAACAATCCCCGTCTCCACCAATCACGTGCGAATGTAGATAGTTGGAACCTCGACATGCGTCCGCGTTCGGGAAGAGACGCTTCGGATCTAACCGGCTGCGCCAGTCTTCTGACCTGCGGTGATGATGAATGCTAGGCAGCCGGCCGTTCGTGGACTCCGCATGTCCTTCAACAAAATGCGCCACGAACAGTCCGATAGCGTCCAACGACCGATTTCAACGACACCCAGCCCCACCCTTTTCAGCGGTATCTTACAATCACTTGCGAGCAATTGCGGGCACTTCGGGGGGGGGGGGGGGGGGGGGGGGGGGGGTGTGTAGTTGATGAAAGCCACGCGATACGGAAACTCACGACAAAGAATACTACAATACAAAAATGACGTCAGCCCCTCTCACCGGCATTTGCACTGCTGGCAAGTAACGATTTAATGCAGACGTAAAAACATTTTCATCCAGCTCAGTTCAAGTGAAACGTTAAACAAGAGGCAGGTGTTGCATGCAAAGCGTGCGTAGGGTTACATAGTATCCGAGCAAAAGTATTCATATTGGTATCTCTTAAGAGGCTAAATAATTGCTTGCAATTCGAACCACACAATTGAAGGTTTGCCATGAGAAATTACTTCATCCATGGAAACCAAAGCTGGTTGTAAATGGACTGCCAAACTGTCACCGACATTCGTTCAAACTTTTTTTTTGTTCGCCCATTGTGTATGGTTTGGGCAAACTCTTCCTAAATTACATCAAGGTACGGTATTCTTTTCCAGCTTGTGTGGATGTAAAAGAAAAAAAAAACAGAACAAAACATTGAATGGATGCGCTCTCCAGTATAGTATTGAAAAAGAACCTCAAAAGGCATTTCTTCTCTTTTTTTGTGAATATGGCTTTATCTGATGATTTATTTATTAAAATGAGATTAATTTGTTATTTTATTGTGAACATGCTAGTTTCACACATCTATTATGAACTTCACTAAATAAAACATGATCTCTGACAAATTTGGATGAATTTTTTATGTTTACTTTTGTTATAAAAAATATGACGACTATATTTTAGGCAGAATTTAGTTTATTTACCTTCTTGTATGATGGTGGTTGGATTTCTTTTCTTTCAGTTGCAGTTTGACCCTCTATGAAGACGGGTTCACTAGTCTCGATAGTTTAACATGAGGACCAGTTCCGTGAAACAGGACAGGGCGAGGCCAAGTAAGAGCGACATAGAGGGAAAAAAATAATACTAAATTCCGCTCGCCAATGGACCGGAGGGCCTAAACGTACAGTCCTTGCCATTTTGTCCTGGCGTCGGACTGGTCATTCCGTACTATCCGGGATCTGTCCGGACATCTAGGTCGATGTCCGTGATTAAAAGGGACTTCTGATGACTGGACATGCAACATGCAGCCTGAACAAGATGCTTGCATAGTATTACCTAAATCGTGCATGAAGCCCAGACCCTTGGATCTTCATGGGTCAACCTAGTGTAAGCTTCAGGTGGATCCTGATGGTCCTCGTGTTGCAGCATGGTAACATCAACAATCCTAAGAGGAAGGCCTAATGAGCGAGCAACCTTCAAGTGGATTTTCACCCGAAGACCTGATGAAGCTTCATCAAGAAGGAAGCTTCCTCTTGGAGTAGCACATGTGCTAATAAGAGCCCATAACTGAAGGAAGCTTCCACTGGATGAATGCTTCTCAAGAGTAAGGTAGAGGTGGTAGCACACCTGAACTACCTGAAGGAAGCTTCTTGTTCAAGTGGTCAACTTGCCAGGACCTCAAGTATAAAAAAGGCTAAGGTCTTGCCACCTCTCAGTATCCCAGCATCTCCAGATTCATCACCTCCAACATCTCTAGTATTGTCTCTAGACCATGTGCAAGGCTCCATGCCTTAGCACCGGAGCACCTTCAACCAAGATGCTGCTGGAGTTCCTCCCAAGACCCGTGTAAGCCTGGAACTTGCATGCCAGCCTGGGTGGAGGACAATGCTAGTGATCCCTCCAGGATCCTTATAAGCTTGGCAAGCTCTGCCAGCCTGGGAGGAGGTCAATCCCTCCAAGGCCCCTTATAAGCCTGGCAAGGCCTGCCAGCCTGGGAGGAGGACACCCAGACATCCTGAAGGACTTTCACGGTTACGACAATGGCTATGACGAGACCCTTGCTCTGACGGCCTTAACGGCCTAGGAAGGCGTTGCGCCCCAGTTTAGGGCTAGGAGTAATGTCAGAGCACACTACCGAGCTGTTTGCATAGTTGTTGTTCATTGTATAGTACTTGTACTTTAAACAGGATTCAACTCCACACTTTTGCTTCCGCGAGTGTCTCAACAAAGTGTACAAGGCATGCTTGCCGGGCGTAAAAGATCCTATGGCAGAAGGGGACCCCCTTGCTATATCAGAGCACACAGTGGCTTTGTTGGTGCAAGCACACAAAAAACCAACACTATAGTTCTCTACACCTGTTTGCATCTAGTCCCATTCCTAATGTTACTTGAATTTTCAAATGCCTTTTCCTTACCCAATATTCCGGCACTCCTCCAATAGGATGCAAAATAACTTGCCTACTTGTGATGGAACCACAACTAGGCAAGTAAATCATCATCACCAATATGGTCCATCAAACCAAGCATGGCTTTTGTCACGCCTACAAAACTTCTAATGTCCCTCTTTGAAGAGCCTTGCGAGGTACCTTTTTTTGGTTAGCAACATACAGATCTCCGCCTTTAAATCTGACCACTAATTCAAGCATTCATTCCATGTGCTTTTCCTCTTCTATAGTCGATGTAAGAGTCGAAGTTACACTTGAGAAACTCCACCCATTAAGCATTTTGATGGTTCGGATTAGGCCGAGTTTTGAGAAATTTGACCATGAGGTGATCGTTGCAGACCACACATCATTGAAACATTTGAGAGAAATGCCATTTTTTTAGTGCATGCACATTCACCAACATCATTTTCATGTGTCACATACTTCTACTCCAGTTTTCATGTCTACCATTACATGTATGTGTCTGGTTTTCTCCACCGCCTTTGTGCCTTAAGAGAATGACTCCGATGCCTCTATAAAATGCATTGGTGGCCATGACTTATTCAACCGTAAGATACACAAATTGAAAGGCTAATGCCTAGGTTAGATCATTTTTTAATAGGTCGAATAATGTGTACTTGTCTCCCCATCTCCACTCAGAACTTGCATGAGTAAAGTTCAAGGGAGGCCCTCACACTCCAGTATGAAGTAACACATTCAAATAATAGTGGATGTATAAGTTCACATACATCATACATGCTAGCGATTATTGACCAATCAACAACAACTACTCCATTCTTTGCATCAATCGTGATTACGTCTAACATTATTAATTTGGCGCAAACACTTATTTAAACAAGGATCAAACTCACACTTCAAAGAATTCTCATGTAATTTCTCTCATTCAAAATTGTCTCACATTTTCTTTAAATAGTCACACATTACTCCTCTGGCGTATATCTAAACACTAGGATTTCATCAAGCCACGGTTGAGGTATGAATGATAACTATTGTTAATGGATTACATAAATGTCACAAGATAATTTCTTAATCCAAACGGTTATATTCTGAACTAAAAGTAATCGTAACAAGCACATAACACTGTCTCTTGGATTTCCTTTATCAGATGTATAATGTTAAATATTTTTGCTCAATACGTCCATTTTTGTTAAATGCTCTGTCCTTCGAGTTGTTCCATAACCTTTTTCTGCCCGTAGACAAGGATAAAGGTTCTTGATGGTGATTATGATCAATGTCTTATAATCCGTGCACATATACACCTCTATAATCTCATCTTGAAAAATTATAGTTTTCACGTATGATAACGGGGATGGGCTCATAAACCCCTGACCTAACATTTCATTCAGTTGTTTTTTCAATCTGGTCAGTTTGTGGTCGCTGATCCAATCTGTCTCCTTAATTGTTGGAATCATACTCAACTTGATTTCTATATGATGGTCAATTCTATATTGTGTATGTAAATCTCGAGCTAATTTTCTGGGGAAATTTCCTTACAACTCCTTGATGGCTACTGCAAACGCCTTGGAATACGAACTTTCAAAATGTAGAGGTTTATGAGGCCATCTCTTTTTTTTCTTCTATTGCCATAATATTCCTCTTCTCTACTAAATCCACGTTTACTACCCATGCGTGAGCTCTACATTGCAGGTATCACTTGGCTACATTAAACTATATCAACAATGTGTATTAGGTTGTGGCTGTTGTAACTTCTCCTACATCTTCCTCCTCTATTTCTTCCCATAACGACGACTACATCACGGATTGCTGAGGTATAAGAATGCGTCTCTTTGTGCCACGAATTTCAATGAAACCTGAACTACAAAACCAATTATCTTGCAGGCTGTGCCTATAGAGGGAGTGTACCCGAAGGATCATTTGTGATCGCCTATTAGGTAATTCCTCCATATCGGTACAACTCCCTTATTTGCAACCAATGTGATTTGTCAAGTCGACTGAACTTTGGTCATTTATCGACTATTTCTCCTATATCCCACCAACAGTCTTGCCTTAGAACACAACTAATTTAGCGTTCAGATCCCACTTCCAAACCATCATGTTCTTAACAAATTTGGGAAAATGTCTTCCATCTAGTACTAAAAGTATTAGTTTTCAACTTTTACAACCCCTACATTGTGCACATGGCATTGTTGCCTATTGGTTGTCATTCTATCCATCATCAAAATTTACGATCCAAGGGACCCTATTTTATGTGGTTGAGAGTTGTTCAGATGGATGATGGTTTGCATAGAATTTTTCCAATTATAGAAGATCATTGTATCTACTCATGCCCTTCACTTCTTCCATCTTTATTTTTCTACGATTTCCTATTGTTTTGGGCCTGTTATTACTATTTGAAATAACTGTGTGAGATGCATCGCGACATCGTGTGGGGCGGCGAGAGTAATTGGTGATGAAAATTGATAACATTGATATTTATCTGGCTGGAGGTCTCCACTGACTGCGACTTCCACAACCGCGATAGGAACTATAGTTTTTGAGTTGCTAGTCAATAGGATTCCTACATCTATGTGTTGTACTCGGCAATGTGGATCATGTATGCTATTTTGATTATTCATGAAAGTTTGTCTTGAATGCTGAATATCATAATGGCTCACCAAATATCTTGCTTGAGGTTGTTGTGGTGGAAACAAAGAATGTTGGGGTCAATGTCATTACCGGCAATGATTATACAAAAAATGTCGTCTGTACCCTACCTCACTTGAATGTTCATGTAAGCATTGAAGCTTACATTGTATGTCACACTTCTCGTTTGGCTGTCTCAAATATATAAGAACGGTGCATGTAGAGTCATTTGGGTTATTTTTGGTGGATTTAGTGTCTTTCCAAGTCAGATTGATGCGCTCAAGAGATAGAACACCTCCCGTGAGTTTTTGGAGCACATGGTTGTTGTTTCTCTTGGGTCATGACAAATTCTAGTGCTTTTCATCAATAGTGTACATTTCACACCTGGTGCCTACTCCCTTTATGTCAAGTGTCACCTTAACAAGCAACGACGAATACAAGGGCTTTGTTAAACTCGAGGAATGCTGATTTCCAGTAGGAAATCAACACCACTGGATTGTTCGTTATAGCTATTGGAGTTGTACCAGCTGTAGGAAATCTTATTCCTAGTAATGCTTAGGTTACCTATGCAACATTTTGAATTGAACTTTCTTGTTTCTCTATTATCAAATCAATTGCCAATTTGTTCCTACTTTTTGCCGTATGGGCTTTCTTTTTTCACCGTCGTTGTCATCATGAGGTACATGAACCTGTCAATGATGGAGGTGCGCAAAAGAATTTTATGATGTTTTTTTCTAGGAGTAAACTCATTGGTTTCCCCTCTAACATTCTTATGCTATTTTACAAGATGAAATGTTGAATGGAGGGTTGGATGGTGATTAGGTAGAAAATAGAACGAAAAGAAAATTTGGGAGGTTGGGAGACTTTAGGAGTTTGATTGTACTTCAATGACTAGTGTTGGAACTGTTGAATGCGTACTTGGAGTTAACAGCAAAAGCAATAATAAGGCACGATTGGGGTCTTAGATGCTCCAGCTGAGTGACCTCTACAACATCGTGTCGTTAGAGGATTCTCTAAGAAATTCCATTGAGATACCATGAGATCTCAAGATCATTGATGATTTTCTTTGTTAAAACTTCTTATCGACAAGAAGTCAACCAAAAAATATCGAACTGTTGAAGGTTCATGATGAATATATTGACACTTTTGAAAACTGGTCGAACCTATCAGAACCTTGTAGAATCCAATGCCAGAGGTCGGAAAATGCCCATGGCCAAGTGGCATGGAGATCCCAAGGTCAATGTATAGTGGGACATAAATGTAAGGATAGAATTGGTCACACATGGAGTTTAAGGACTCGATTACTTTAGAAATACAACAAATGCGGTGTGAAATCTTGTAGTGCCACTCATGAATTTCAAACATCACCAATAAGGTAGGATTTTTTTAAAGAATCATGATCCATCTTCATAAAGATCCATCATTATTGCAAAGTAGATCAAAGGAATATCAAAAAGATAATTCCAACCAAGTGGGTGGACATTGTCTTTGTGGTTGCAACAGTCACCCATAGCCACTTAAAAAAAAACTGATCCGGTTAAAGAGAAACTACCTCTACGAACGCAGTGGCTGGCATCCACCCCTTCCATGTGGAATCATGTGGTCTCACCATTCATGGTTGCACACCTCACCATGTTGAGGACCACCCCATAACTGTCAATGCTACTATACTTCATCTTGAAGAAGATGGCCTCTTGCAACCCCAAGAATCTTACGTTTCATTCTGGGGGCAGTAGACAAAAGCACATGGCAGCAATAACACTAGCTAAAAATAATAGCAATAGTAAGAAACTTAGGAGAAAGGCAGCAGCCAGCGTCAAGGTTAGAAACAAGTGGAATTGCCAACAGTAGGCATTGGCAATAGCAACATCAGTCTGTCTTAATAACACTAACTGTCAAAAGTGGCAACAGGCCATGACAACAACATCAACTGCCAATAAAATCTTTGACTATAGTGCTACACAACAAGCATTTGAGGTGTGTTGGTGGCAGATAATGAAATACCAAACGAATAGAAGCCTTTGCTAGTGAATAATTTCAATTAAACTAGAGAGTACAACCAACCATAGCAATCATACCTTTCAAGCATAAATGGAATTTGAATAAAAACAATTATCATCTTTGTTGTTCGTTGTGTTAGAAGGTAGTTTCTAGAGTTATAGATCTCTGATTTCATGCATTAATGTAGTAGTAATATAGATTAAAAATAGCTGCATAGTGGCAACTACAAGGGAGCATGAGCTAGCAACAACAAATCACAATAGCAGCTATAGCCAATTTTAGTGGTGATGCCATGGTGGTAAATAATGCACAAGATCAATATGCTGGCACATCAAGAAATGTCCAATGCAAATCACCTTGGGTTTTACTATGAGGGAGTGAGATGTCACACATGTTAGCATCATGCTCTGATTTGCAGATAAAATGCTTCTTTTGACCACACTCCAATAATGGCATCATAACTACTTGATCCTAGATTGGTAAGAGCCCCAGTTACCCTTAAGTGGAGAGAGAGCTACCAACCAGGACCTTGGTGGTTATCAATGTCGCAGTCATTGCGGATAAAAAAAATCATTGCAATAGCTACAGAAGCAATGACTCTAATTTCCACCTTGCCATAATTTGCAACCATGGTGTACATTGAGGCCATGGTTGTGCTTGGAACGATTGCCATAACTCTTGTAGACATGACTTGAAAGCTTGGCGCAGCTACGTTGGTTGTTACACTTGAAATTATGTATTATTGCATCAGCCACAACTTTTATCGCACAAGCCAGCCATACCTAAACTATGATGGTCACTGCATTAACAAGAGAAATCCCTTTATATCATATTCTCTCATCACTCTAGACATGTTCTCTACAATAGTAGTTCCGACCTTGGAAGCCATATCTATTACGAGTGTTCTTGCTCTCATCGTCCTAGAAATAGAAACCATTTTGATGATCATTACTGTGACAACCTTTCTTCTTTGACTTTGTTATTTTGTTCATCGCACTCTGCCTCCTTTTCCTTGCAACTGTGTAACATTCTCTCTCTCTCTCTCTCTCTCTCTCTCTCTATCTCTCTCTCTCTCTCCCTCCCTCCCTCTCTCTCTCTCTCTCTCTCTCTCTTTCTCTCTCTCTCTCTCTCTCTCTCTCTCTCTCTCTCTCTCTCTCTCTCCCTCCCTCCCTCTCTCTCTCTCTCTCTCTCTCTCTCTCTCTCTCCCTATCTCTCTCCATGTATATATATATATGTGTGTATATCTTACCCCTCTTACTGTGGCCTACACAATAGTTGATAGCTAGGTCATCTTGCTATAGATTAGTGCCTAGTGCAGATCCCAGTTTCTTCACACCCACACAAGTAGAATAAGAATTACCAGAATATTCTCAATAGGGCCCATAGAAATGATCATCCTAAGTGACGATGCATAAGCTATTTTTGAGCTTTAAGGAGCTACGTCATGTACTCACAGAGGCACAGCTTGGCCATGTCTCGTAGCCAAGCCGTACCTTTGGCTTGAAGGAAAAAAAAAACACCAAGATGGCTACCCTTGTACAGTCTCGCCGGCGTACTAGGTCCACCTTTGGGACCATTTCCTCTGCCCCTTCTACTATGATTAAATTCACCACCTCTCCTGCCTTTGTCATTCCTAGTCATCATGGATAATACCCTTAACTGCCCATTCTTGTTCCTAAGAATGGGCACAAGGGATGCAACTATAAGAATACTACTATCCCGCTGATCTCGACACAGATTCTGCCTTAACATATGTTGTATCTACGTTGGCATGCCCCATCCTCATGCTCACCACTATACGTGAACACCTCACTTATTATTTTGACACCTAAAACTCCAACCTCACCAAATGCAAAGTTGCCGATCTGATCAGTGCCTATGGCTTGCTCGGTCACCATTCCACCGCGACTGGTAAAATTACTCAAAGAGCATGGGCTGTCTAGTTCACCACCCACTTGTTGTGCACTGATGAGGCAGAAGTCACTCACGGTCACAAGGTATGAGCTTGGGATCTAGACACCTGGCCAACTATCCAAGATGCTCACCATGGTCGACGAGTTGATCACAGAGCTCTCTGACCTCCTGCACAACATGAAGGTAGACCAACTCAGTGTCTTACCTCTCTTCCTCTTCCCCCCAAATCTCATGTGAGGTTGATGAATTGTGGGGATTTATCGCCATGTGTCGTACATGCTGGTGAACGGGCCTTCAAAGCAAGCATCTTCGTTGATATGGTGTCTCTGGAATTAAATCTACTCACCTTTATATGTTTTCTGCAATCTCTCTCATCCTCTGCATCTTCCACCTCTGAATCCTTATAATCTTCCACCAAGTCCACCGGCACCGCTCTCTCCAATAGCATCATTTTCTATTTGAATTGTTGCTTGCATGAGAAATTAATGTGAAAATGGCCCATCCCTCCAGAAGGCATCCGCCTTGCATTGGCTGCACACACTCCCTAGGCATACATACTAGGAACCTCCTTATCCTCCTTAGCTTACACCTCTTCTCCAGGGAATTCTCCCACCCGGACATTGCGTCCACATCTCCACATGCGTACTCCACCACTTGGATCTCCTCCTTTGGTCCATTCCCACCTTATCCCTCGAGCTGGCCATTGAATTATGGAGCACCCACCTACTTCGATCCTTCATCATTGGCTTATGTTCTTTTGTGTTGGTAACCCCTCACCCACTCATGACCGGCTCCTCCTTCGACCCCCGTATTTTCCAATCCTATTGTCTACGAATCCCTTTACAAACATGAGAAGGATCAATGTCTCGATTACCTTCTCATTTATGACTAGTCACCCCTAACAAGTACACATACATGACTGTGTACGTTACAAGTACATAGATATGGGAAGGTGTTAATAAATTCCTCCAAATAATGGACCAAGCTTTTCATAATCCCCTACTAAAACATCCAAGATATCATTCGATCATAAGATCAGATGAGATTATGTAACGGTTAAAGGAAGTCGCATCCAAACGTGATAATTAAAGAAGATTTTCTACAAGGCATATTACAATGTATGAAAATATCTTCAGAACTTTTGATATAAGATTGGAATGGCCACTTTTGTCCTTTTTCTAAAACTCTTTAATGTGATGATTTTTTTAGGTGTCATACTGACAGCTCTATTTGCACTACTTGCTCTTTTAACCAGCTTTACATGTTCTCTCATACTAGTCAACATGAAATAATGAAGATGAAGTACCCAAATGTGGTGTTTCTTGAAATACAATGTCATAATAATAGGTAGGTGTTCAATTAGTTAAAAAAACTATTTTCTCTGTCACAAACTGGACATACTATCCACAGTTGCATAAATGGACGCTCTTTGCCTGTTGATACTCATGCATAACTAGATGGAGATGTTGAAGGACCCGATGAAAAGTGCAAACAACTGTCAGAAACTGGCCCCCATTGGTGGCAGTTCTAACGTGCCCCGACGGGTCTACACTTGTGTTCACGGCTACTTTTGTGTGCGGGTTCTGAGTCTAATCTTGAGATTTCTGGTCGCCTCATGCTATGTTTCTGGAAGTGTAAGAGATTTGCGAGAAAATCATTTTGGCGAAGGGAATAACACAGCTTTGCATTAGTTTTTGAACATAGACATAATCTGACGAGTTGTAGGGCAAGTCACAAGCTTCCCAACGCACTAAACCCTGTGCGATTCCAATCACCGTAGCTCCAACTACATGAACCAAAGGGCGGTACCCTAATCCAGCCACTCAGTCGGTGGCACCCACCATGTCGCCCGCCGAGGCGTACTCACACATCAAGGACCCATCAAAACGCCTTTCTGGAGGCGCAGATGTCCCTACACATAGTGGTGGTGCTCCTTGCGCAAAAGGGGTTCGTTTCAATGAGTTAATCATCGAGTTTGGTGATGGGGATTGACGTGGTTTGAAACCTGTCCATGGACCTGTACTCGTAAATTGACCAAGTCCCCGAGTAACAAACTGTACTTCTGAGTTTCGGACTCCGACCGTGGTTTTGACCGTGTCCCTCAGTGAGAACTTGCACTACTGGTTCCGGTCAATCTTATCCACTTGATTTTTCGGCACTCTTTTAGGGCCAAAATACCAGATGTACATATGTTACTCGTTTCGGTGGATTTTTCACCGGCAGTCAAACCGCGACAGACTCCCAGAGCTACCGCGTACACCCCGACTTTGGAAGTCGATATCTCCCTTGTTACTTGTGCAATTCTGGTGAAACAATTTCCACCGGATTCAGCAACTCGTCAACTTTCAGGAACTTTAGTCTAATGTGGATTTGGAGCAGCCATCAGGCAGCTAGAGTAAAATGCGAAGATTCCCCCCTCCAGCAGCTTGTAGGCACCTCCCGATGCCACCGTGGACAAGCTAAGGAGAAAAACTACAACATTCTCTCCCTTGTACATTCCATGTCCGCTGCTCCTACTTGCTCTCACTCATCTTGTGCTGTGCCCTCCAGCCCTTCACAATTAATCATCCCAAGTCTGGCCACGCTCATCATGTGCGGATTCACTGGTTGCGCTTTGGTCAAGCAATCTGCAAGCATGTGGCGCATGCTGCAATGCTGCAGCACCACCTGTCCCTTCTCCACCATGTCCCATGGGTACTGGTAACGCACGTCGATGTACTTTTTCCTCCGATGCTGTGCTGGATTGTTGGTCAGCGTGATAGCGCCGGTGTCATCCTCCTGCACCACCGTTGGCTCTTGCTACGCTACCCCCAGCTCCCCAAGCAACTTGCAAAGCCACACTGTGTCCTTGACCGCTTTGGCCAATGTGATGTACTCCAACTGTACTGTGGAGGTGGTGACACAGTCTTGCTTTCTGCTCTACCATGAGATCGGTGCACCAATGAGAATGAACATGAAGCCGGATGTGTACATCCGCTTATCCACATTACGAGCGTAGTCTTCATCCGTGTAACAGACCAGACGCAAAGGGTCCAACTGCCCTTTGCCGTCAAGCCTCATGCACCCATGCCGCATCACCAGCAGGTAGCAAAGGATGCTCTTGACTGCCTTCCTGTGTAGTGGCCCTCAATCGGCCACATACCTGCTGACTTTGCCCATAGTGTAGGTCAAGTCTGGTCGATTCGCCACCATGGCGTACATGAGACTGCCCACAACCGATTGGTGGGGAACTCTTGCCATATATTCTCGCTCTTCATCTCTTTGCGGCGCCATTGCCGCACAAAGTTCACCGTCATGGAGACCGGACTGCCAACTGGTTTACAGTCCTCCATCCCATACCACTTCAGTACCTCGGCCACGTATTTGGCCTGCCCCAGCTCAAGCGTGTGCGCCCTCCGGTTTCATGTGATACTCATCCCGAGGTAGTACTACAGCTCTCCCATGTCTAACATCTAGAATATGCTACTCAGCTGCTCTTTCAGCTAATATAGGCTCGGCATAAAATCAGGTTGTCCACATAGAGTGTGACGATCTGATGGAGTTGCTTGTTGCGCCGCACATACACGATGTGATCCGTCTCACAACGCTTGAACCCGAGTTGTACCATGAAGCTTTCCATCTGTTGGCACCAGCATCTAGGCGATTGTTTTAGCTCATACAAAGACTTCCGTAGCTTGCACACCTTGCCCTCCGACGCCTCCACCCCCTCTAGCATCTCCATGTAGATATCTTTGTCTATGATGCCATTGAGAAAGGCCATCTTTGTGTCTATTTGGTGGAGCTCCATTTCCGTTGTGGCCGCTACCGCAAGGATCGCCCGGATGCTTGTGAACTTGGCGATGTGAGCGAACATCTCATCGCAATGCTTGTCCTTACACTGTGTGTATCCCTTTGCCACCATCGGTGTCTTGTATTTTTTAACCACACCTTGCTTTGTGAACCTGGTCTTAAAGACCCACTTTGAGCCAATGACCTTGGCATCTTCGGCATGTCAACCAACTCCCATGTGTCCTTTTCTGTGATGGATGCCAGTGCCAATTTGATGGCTGGATCCCATTGATCACCTTTTGGCAGCGAAAGCACCTCTTGCTTGCGGTTGCGCCGTTGCGCAGCGTGTACCATCGCATGCACCTTACACCCGAACAATTTCAGGTGTTCCACACTTGGCTTGCACTCGCTCCAAACCTCCTACGGTATCTTGTAGTCGCCTTTCTCCTTCAGCACCATTGTTGGAGTGAGTTTAATGGTGTAGCTTGTCGTACACACAGCTTCTGCCCAATAACATGGTCTGTACCACGTTCATTAGCGACTGGTTCGTCCGCTCTACCATGCCATTTGACTGAGATGAATACGATGTAGTTTGTTCCCATTTTATGCCCTGTTGTTTCAGCCCCCTGCTATAGCCCACGTACTCTCTGTTGTTGTCGTTGCATATCACTTTGACCTTTCAATCAGTCTGCCTCTCCACCAAGGTGACATACTCCTTCAGCCGGTCCAGGACCTCACCTTTCCACTTCATGAAGTAAACGTAGAGTTTTATGAAGTAGCCATCAATGAAGGTGACAAAGTAACACATGTCGCCCTTTGACGCCATCTTGAATGGCCCACACACGTTGCTGTGCACGACCTCAAACAGGTCTAAGGCATGATTAGCCTTGCCCAAATTCAAGGCTTGCACTGTTTGTGCTTTACTACATCCGTCTCCTCTCCCTCAATGTCGATGACGAGGCCACGTACCAGCTCATGCTTCATCATCTCCTTCACAACTGCAGGTGAGGAATGCCCTAGTTGTCTGTGCCAAAGCTCCAGATTAGCTCCCCCTCCTTTGGCCAGGTTGATAGTGCATTCTCGTAAGTCTGCTGAATCTAATGCCTCGGGGATCACCTTGGTCTCCATGATGAAGAGGCCTCCCTCACGCTTAGCCTCCAGCATGGACTCACCGCCACTGTCCTTCTGCAGGATTGCCCCCTTTCTCATGAAGAGCACCTCGTATCCCTTGTTCGTCAAGCGGCTGACACTTTGAATGTTAGCCAAGCCAGATATGTGCTGAATGTCCTTGATGACGCGCTACACTCACTTTCTACCAACCACCACCTCCACGTTCAGATCTCTTTGGCCAACCGCCGGCTTGAACTTGTCATTCGCGACCACCATGGACTCACTGGACTTGGTGTAGATGATGAACCCAACCTTCTCGACCTGGGTGTGCTCCTCCGCTTCTGAGTCAAGGCATCACCGGTTGGCCTTCTTGCGGTAGTGGTTCTGAGTGCCGTTGAAAGGCGTCTTCTTGCCTTTGGCATCCTTGCTGCCGGCCTTTACCTCCTTGGTGCACTCACGGACCTAGTGGCTCACCTTGCCGTAGTTGCGGCACACACCCTTCTTGGCGCCTTCTTGCCGCCGCCATGTACACCACCTCCAGGTGGTGTACATGGCGCCTTTGCCCCTGCTTCCGCCACCACGCGTCTTGATGATGAGGGCCGATGCACCTCGTTGCGGATGTACTCTACAATCGCGCCATAGGTGAGCTTGTCCACTGACCATCCTCCCAAGACAGTGCTGAGAGGGCTCCAATTGTCAAGAAGGGCCATGAGGAGGGCCATCGACTGTAGCTACATGTTGATCTTCCACCCCATGTCATTGCACTCTATGGCAAGCAAATCGATTCACTGCATGGCGGATGTGACATAATCTCCCTCCTCAAATCTCACTGTCAGGAGTTGCTTCATTGCAAATATTTTGTTCTCCAGCGACTTGGATTGATGGATGGCACAAAGTTTTTTTCCAGCCTTGGCTGCCAGCTTGCAATCTTGGAAGTAGCCCACTACAACTCAGCCGTACCAGACACCAGCAACATGAGCACCTCCATGTTCTTCTTTGCAAAGGCCTCCTACTCTTCCATCACTGTCGCTTTGTCAAGGAATTCCGTTCCCTTCATGACCTCTAGCAACCCCGTATGCTCGAGATGGAGATCGAAGTGCCACATCCATTGCCCAAAGCGTGGGCCACCTGTATAATTTTGGATGGGCTACATCTGCTTCTGCTCAATTTGCGCAGTCTTCCACTCTAGGACCTCAGAGTTTGACAGCGAAGTTGTCCCTGACAACAATCCCATCCGCCGCAAAAACCGAGCGATGTGTAGACCAGTCAGGGCAGTGGGCCCCTATCCCTTTGTTAGGAACTGGCCCCCGGGTAGTGGCGGGTCCAACGTGCCCCGAGGCGTCACTTTTGTTCATGACTATTTTTGTGTGCAGATACTGAGTTTAAGCATGAGATTTCTTGTCGCCTCACGCTATGTTTCTAGGAGTGGAAGAGAGTTGCGAGAGCGTCATTTTTGCGAAGGGAATAACGTAATTTTGCATTAGTTTCTTAACATGGACATGAACTGAAAATTTATAGAAATAGTCATAAGCTTTTCAACACACAAAACCGTTTGCAATTTGGATCACCGAAGCTCCAACTGCATCAGCCGAAGCGCAGCACCCCAATCCAGCCGCTCAGTCGGCAGCAGGCACCATGTCGCCCGCCAAGGTGCCATCACACATCCAGGACCCATCAAAACACTTTTCCAGAGATGCAGATGTCCCTACACATAGTGGAGGTACTTCTTGTGAGTTTTGAGTGCATTTTTATGCAATAATCATCGAGTTTGGTGATGGGGATTGATGTGGTTTGAAACCTATCCCTGGACCTCCAGTCGGGATTTTGACCGAGTCCACGAGTAACGAACAGTACTACTGAGTTTAAGACTCCGAGCCAGGATTTTGTCTGTCCCTCAGTAACAACCTGCACTACTGGTTCCGTTCAATCGTATCCACCGGACGCCTCGGCACTCTTCCGGGGCTAAAACACCAGATGTACATTTTTTGCTCATTTCGGTGGATTTTTCACCGCCAGTCGAACTGCGGCCGACTCCCTGAGCCGCCGCACACATCCCAACTTTGGAAGCCCATATCTCCCTTGGTACTTGTGCAATTCCGGTGAGACAACTTCCACTGGATTCAACAACTTGTCAAATTTTAGGAACTTTGATCCAATATGTATTTGAATCACTCCTCAGTTAGTTAGAGTAAAATGAGAGTATTCCCCTTCCTCCAGCGGCTTGTCTACGCCTCTCAGCGCCACCTTGGACATGCTTGGGAAAAAAAAAACAACATTCCATTTTTAAGAATATACAACTCCTCATAAAATATATGTTTAGTCACGTGATCAACCACAAAGCAGAGAGGATACCACTGATTAAGTTTGTCTGATATTGGCACATATCACTCGAACCCTAGTTGCGATGAGAGAAAATTACCAAATGCATACAAAGTCTATGTTTTGAATGGTTCATGTAAGCTGGATAGTGCCAGTGGCACTGGTTGCACCTTGAGGTTTACTTGAATGTGAAATCTGACTGTCGATTTAAAGTTCACACAGAAATCCGCGTGAGAGCGGCCCACAAACGAGGTCCATCCATCAAGAATTGAGGAAGTTACGTCCGGCCAAAAATTGGACCGGCCGAGGGGAAAATAGTTGATGGTAATTCATCCCCAAGGACAAGGGCTCAACCCTCGGAAGACCCAAGGAGGCCAAAGCGCACCTTGGAGCACAACTAGTCAATCAATCAAGAATCATTGAGCGGCAAGGTTGCTTCAGAATGGCGCCCTGATTTGTTATCACCAGGTCGCTGCTGGGGGCTGTGACCGCTAGAAGTGGTGCTGCCAATGTTAAATATCTGTGATTCACGGAAACCGTCATATCTTGGCCGTTACTCCATCAAATGATGCAATTCTTGGTGCATTGAAAAGATGAGGAGATGAGCTACATGATGGAAACGATGCTCATTCCTGGCCCATATGGAGCCGCACACGGCTCGGCAATCTTGGGTCACCTAGGATGTGTCATCATGTACATAGTCTTGTATGTTGGTACATGCATAACAAGTACAGTTTACTCCCCTTTTGCCACATGTATTTATGTGCTCCTCCAATATAATCCTAAGATTTTGCCTGCACTAGAATGTGTGCACCAGTCTCCTACATTTTGCCATTGTTGCCGGTTGGTGCTTGCACCCTTCGGTTAAGGCTGGCACACTACGCTTGCTTTACACTTGGTATCAGAGCCACCCTTCGCTCAGGGACATAAGAATCTTTGTGAAAAACTCTCCTGGTCAGCATAGACAAGCACGCATCTTGTCGCTTGAGCAGATCTTTGGCCAGCCACACAATTTATTGACAAGGAAGTAACCGGAGGACCTATTAAGGAAGAAGTTGCACCAAACGCAAAACGACATCATCTGGCACATTCTCATTGACCGCGGTGTTTGACGCACAAGGCAAAGTAACATCTTCCATAGCGTTGTAGAAGTTTCTTCCTGACATACAGGGCAAGATGGACCTGTTGGAGAAGCAAAATGTATACCTGAATGAGGAGGGCATGAAGCATCTAATAATAGCACGAGTAGTAGTTGTGGTTACACCAGGAGTTGCGGTGGGCATCCCGAGCTCACCCAAGTCGGAGCCATTTGACCCATCGGAGAAGGATGGGCCAACTCCACATGTTTGGATACTTGGATGGGAGTTGTACTTCACCGCCATCGGCGTGGATGCCTGAAGGTAGGGGCCACACCGTAACTATGATTTGACCTTGTTGAGAGGGATATCTTTGGATTGGTGGGTAAACATGATGTGGTCCAATCCACATGGCAGTGGAGCAGCGATGGTCGCTACAATTGCGGCCAAAACTGAGATCTCAACCCTATTGGCTCCAACCTATAGCAATGGTGATCCTACCCTGAGATGGCCAACCTCATGGAAGGAGTTCATGGAGTTTTCCATCAAGCACTTCACCATGGAAGACGTGAGGAACAACAAGAGTGCCAAGTTGTGTCAACTTGCGAAACGGGCAGCTTTGCCTATTACACCCGCAAGTTTTGCCTATTTCCACATATTGTGCTTCCACTACAGCAACAACCTTAAGGATGACACCCGTGCTATGATGGTGATGTACAGGCTCGTAGTAGCAGAGCGGAAAGACTCAAGAATGCAACAGACTCATGTCAACATCCACAACTCTTCAGGTGGTGGTTATGGCAAGCAAGTCGAGCGAGGTAATACACCCATGGAAATCAAAGCATTGCAACAGCTCAAGTGCTAAAAATTTGGCAAGTCTTGCCACATTGTGTGTGATTACTGGAGTCAATGGAAGGGTGACAATGAGGGTAAGCGGCAAAGGCAGGGGAAGCAAGTCTTGAAGGAAGAAGAGAAAGAAACAGATGAGTCAAGAAGGAAGGAGAGAGAAGAGCAGATGGCTTTACTCATGGCTCCTCTCAGTCCAAACCACCACTTGACCACCCGTCCACATGCCTTGCAACAGTTAAGGGGGTTTATGAGGTAAGGGCATGGGATTTGGGGTATGAGGAGGAGCAAGCCACACTTCTCTTGGAGGCACAAGTGAAAGGTGTGAAAGGGAAGGTAGGGAGTCCACTGGAGTGTGGAGGGAGCCACAGTTTTGTGAGCATGGAGTGTGCTCAGAAGTGGGGAACTACGCTCCCAAGAAAGAAGCAGACCACTAACCAAGTGGATGGCACAACTGATGTGAGATACCAGGTCCATCCCCTCTCCATTCACGCGGAGAAGCTTCGCAGAATGACCACAATCTGGGTGTGATCGATGAAGGATTAAAGTTTGATTCTCGGTCTTGACTTCCTCTACAAGTACAATCTTGTCGTCAATTGGGAGGTGCACACCATCTCAGTCAAGTTCGGAGACAAAGAGTATCCCATGCCTACGTGGTCCGGGCAAGAGGTTGCGCAAGAGGAGAGTTTGAGGGAGGGAGCGCCACAATCTCCGGTGTCTCACAAGGAGGAATCAACATCATTGATGTGGAATTTGGTGCAACTCAAGTGCGCGACTCGGAAAAATGGAGCAGTTTTTTGGGTGTTCGTGCGAGACGTGGAAGACAATTTCTATAAACCAGAGGACATGATACCTGGTGTGGCACGTGGAGCAAATCGTGAGCAGCTGTAGGCCCAAGTAAATTTTCCTATGGTGCCCGAGGGGCTTCGAAAGATGTACGAAGTTCAAGGACATGTTCCCCGACACCCTTCCGACGGGTCTGCCATGGAAGCGGGACTTGGACCATCGCATTGACCTCAAACATGGAGCATGCCTGTCTGTTTATGCAATGTAAGCATGAGCGCACTACAGCTACAGGAGCTCAAGAAGCAGCTGATTAAGATGACATACCGTAGTGTTACTCATATTCGCTCATTATTTTTTTCCCAATTATGTGCCACTCATATTCGCCCAGATCTGTCTTCATTTTACTTTTGTTGTTGATCCTCCTATTGCCCATTGTGTTCATATCCGAACTTCTTAAATTCGTCCATAGAGTCAGATCAGGTCCGGCCAGGACCCCGTCGGTTCGCCATCTCAAACGTTGAGATGGCGAACGGTGTGGACCATCGCTTGCTCTTGCCGATGGCGCAGAGCGACCGATGGCCAGCGATGGCCAATCCCGGTGCATAGAACACGTGATGCCAAATCCCCAAGAGATTCGAGAGGCATTGTTGGGATACGGGCAGGCTGTTGCGCTGGCAAATAGCCAGCACAACAGCCTGCCCAATCGCTCTGTGGCCCTCGGGCAGCAGGTTCTTAGCGTCACATGCGACCAGCGGCTTCTCGCTTACCCCACTCTGCGAACATCATGCGCACGTTTTTAAGTGAGTCTCGAAGTAGGTGAATAACGTGTGAAAACGTTGTGTAGTAAACATGAGAAGCAACAATTATGAACCTGATTCTCCTATAGTCAATACAATTTCACTAGTGCTCATAGGCGAAGGTGAAATAATTATTTAGAGCGAATATGGATAGCACTACGGTAGCAAGGCTTCATCCGTCCCTCCTCGTCTCCTTGTATTGCACCTATTCTATTTGTGCAGAAACAGACGGGGGAGATGTGGATGTGAGTGGACTACCGGGCATTGAACGGGTTTACCATCAAGAACCGGTTCCCGCTTCCACAAGTTTGAGGAGCTCTTTGATAAGCTCCATGAAACTTGCTTGTTCACTAAGATCAACCTTTGATCTGGCTACCACCAGATCCGCACCGCAGCAAATGACGTGGCCTTCTGTACCTGCTACGGTCACTACCATTTTCTTGTGATACCTTTCCGGTCGACCAGTGCACCAACCACCTTTGTGGCGGCAATGAAAAACATCTTTAGGCCATACTTGGTTAACTTACTGGTCGTGTACAACAGGTTGGCGGGGCAAAACAAGGAGCATGTGAAGAAGGTCCTCAAAATTTTGAGAAAGAAGAAGTTTTTTTTACCAAGCTCTCAAAGAGTAAGTTTGCGGTAGGGAAAGTTAAATTCCTTGGAGACATAATTAGCAGTGGACCGGTTTTTGTGAACCGGCGTAATGTGTCATGTGTACAAAAGTGGCCGAGGTTACGTAGTGTGTAAAATGTGTAAGCATTCGTTGGCTTTTGAAATTACTACCACATGTTTATCTTTGGCTACAAAGGAGTGTAATCACCACTTTCCAATCTCACTTACAAGGATTTCAAGTGGAGTTGGAAATTTAACAAACAAGAAACCTTTGAGAATCTTAAAAGGGCTCTAACATCTGTGCCTGCCTTGCACTTGGCTGCCAGCGGCCGTGAGTTTAAAATGACGACGGATTCATCAGTGGTATCTTTTTTAGGACTTTGGCAGCAGGTTGAAGCGGTTTGCTTACTACACACGCAAGTTATAGTGGAGCTAAACTACGCCACCCATGACAAGGAGATGCTCACCGTGGTCACAGCCTTCAAGAAATGGCAGTTCTAGGTACATAAATACACGATCTTTACATGCGCTTTCTGCCAAATCAGGTTTGGCAGAAACTGCTTTGGTTGGAGTACCTCGAGTTGCACTTTGTCTACGAGATATTATACCGGTCGAGCCGCATCAACCCAATCAATGCACTCTCACGGCGACTGGACCCGATGATGCGGGTCGCGTCTCTCGCCACACAAGGATGCCTTCCTTGTGAAGCTCTTCACATAGGGATATGAGGAACATGGGGAGTGTGATGCTCAGAGATTTCTCTCCAAGGCACCGTATTGGCGACAGTGCAACATGCAGCAGGTGGTGGTTCTCGCGGTTCTGGTGCTTTGGCAGTTGATGTTGGAGGATTGCCATGACGGTGTCCCTAGCGATCAATTCTCCTCCGACAAGACACTGAAGACAGTGGATTTCTTCTTTTAGTGGCCCACCATGTCGTTGAAGGTGGCTAATTAGTGCCGAAGTTGCGACGCGTGCCAACGCCACAAGCCGCGAAGGACAAAGACACCGGGTCTCCCCTAACCCTTACTAATCCCTGAGCAGCTATGGCAGGACATCTCCATGGACTTCATCACTGGCTTGCCTAAGACAACACAGCACAATGCGGTATTGGTGGTGGTGGATTTTTTCAGCAAGATGTCACACTTCATTGCGTTGCCAGAGTGCTATTCTTTAGCATGTGTGACGTCATGGAGGTCGTTTGGTAGAACATAGGCTATTGTGTCAGGAGATCCATGCTAGTATTGAGAATATGAAACTCCCTCCTCCTTGCAAGGTGATATCTGCTCATTGGGTATTTTGAAGTAGAGAGGCTATATAGCCTCTCTACTACTAATGGAGTGATACGATGATCGTCTCACAGCCAGGGGATTTTCCCTGGTACATGGTGTGGACATTGGTGCCACATTTGCCCTCGTTGAGAAATACACCACTATAAAGGCCCTACGAAGTCAGGTGGCTCAGCATGTCTGGGAGCTCCACCAGATGGATGTCAATAACGCCTTTTTGCACGGCAAAATCAAGCAAGGAGATCTATTTGGTACAACCTCTAGGGTTTGACAGTGGTGTAGAAACAGTATAACGCCTTCGAAAGGCATTGTACTCACTGAATCAGTCTCCTAGCTGCTAGAACTTTGAGATCTATGCTACTTTGGAGCGAGGAGGGCATCATCACAACCAAGACAATCGAGCTCCGTTAGTAGGTACTCCCTCTGAACCCTTTATCGTTATCCTGGCATGTATCGACGATCTCCTGATCGTGTTCAAGACCCTCAGGCTATCTAGGCTCTAAAGGACCTCCTCTAGTCAGTGCAGAAAATGAAGGATCTTGCTCCTGCTTGTGTCTTTTTGGATATGGAGGTTGAGTGGGATGGAAAGTGTCATGTGATGAATGTATATCAGGCTAGTTATCATACTATCCCCTACATCTGAACATAAATTAATTGAAAAATATTTTGAGCCTTGGCAGAAATCGCTCCTGTTTGGTTCGGTAGAAAAACTTGACATATTTGAGTTCGATTGTTTTTGGGTGAGATCAACTATGGCCGTCGGCTGGTCCAGTCGACCATTCTCGCCAACGTGCGAGGATTCAACTGCAAGCAACCAAATACTTGGCGGCTGTGGTTTTTTTTTTTGGTACTGAAGTGAGGTTCCGAGAGACATTTAAATTTATCCGTTTATGTCCCACTCAGAGCGTACTCGAGAAAGCCAAAAAAAATGAACCCGTGTTGGTTTAAAAAAACAAATTTGATGTTCCTTCAAGAATATCCATGGGGATTTCACAGGTAACACAGTAAGCCAGAATGCGAGGGGAGAATTTTTCTAGCTTGTCGGCCACAATCCCATGTGAATCCACATTTATTACCTGCATTTAGCACAGGTTTCTCGCATGAAGAAACCAAGCTCATTTGGAGGAGCATGTCGATATCACGACGTATCTCCAAATCATTGGCTCCCTTATGTTCTATGGGACCTTGACACATACAGATGATGCTTTTGTTGTGAACTTTGTCACAGTTGTCACAACATCCACGTCGACTCACCTTGGAGGTGTTGTTGCGCGTTGTCTCAGATGTTGTGTCCATCCCGTGCCTCAGCTTGCTTTCACACACAACTTTCAATGGTACGGTATTGGTACTAACCTGCCAACGTACCCTTCGGTAGTACCGCTGTATTGTACCGGGGCACAATACCGCGGTACCGTGCAACGTAACATCGCCAGACTGTTAGTGTAGCGAGGTAATTTTCTCTCGTTTTTGTTTTTAAATCTGTTACTCGTCACTTGATTCCATCCACACGTTGATTGAGGTCGACGTCGTTGCTCGTACCTGAGCATCGCGAACGGGAGCTTCTAAGCGAGAGTCGACGGTCGAGGGTGGGAGTTCGCTACGTGAACCCCCACCCTCGACCAGGGTGTGCATGGGGACGGGGGTGGGGGGAGGGGGTATTAGCGACATGCACGCATGCAACCACAACGACTAGGACTCCAAAAAGGGTGTCGTCGGGCTTTCGACTGAACAATGTTCGGTCACCAGCACGACGACCCCTTATTGTTGGGTCCTTTTTCCAGAAGTTTCAAAAGGACCAAGAAAGGGCAGGGGTGAGTGGTCGATATTTGTGAAGCCCCCCTTTCCTTGTGCTGTTTTTGGCAGGGGGTACGATTTATTGAAAACATTCTAGCCTCTCGAGTCTGTCATGAGTTTGAACCTGCCCCATGTAAGACGTAATAGCGAGCCCCTCCCCCCTGCCTGCGCCTAGAATGATGACCCTCGCACCCACAAACTGTGTTTGGACATGGGGTGACCATTTTTTCAATGTTGTGTTTCTCTCAATTGTCTATTATTAGGAAAGGACGGTTCGCTTTTCATTTAACAAGGTTTAACTGATTCTGTTTCCAGTCGCGACAACAAACGGTACTTTCTTCGGTAGCGTGCTTTTTTCATGTGCGATGTACCGAGTACCACGGTAAATAGTATGTACCGTGGTAAAATAGCAATACCGGTCCTACCGTGGGCGCGGTACCGGTATCGGTATTAACCTCCAGCATAAGTAGGATACTGTGGTATCGGGTACCGCGATTCTTCAGTACCGCGGTACCAAATACCGCGGTATTGCAGCCCTGTCTGTACTTGTCGCCACTCACGTGCTCTCAATGGAGTTTCTTCGGTGACCAACTCCCAATGCTGTTTTCTCGGTGGCTCTGCCTCTCCTTGTTTTTAGTTAAGCTGCACAGAGCTTCAATTGATACATTTGGGTCTTTCCATTTATCATTGGGACAACCAAGCAACTTGTACTGTTGTCGGCCATGGCTAGTTCTTGGTTAGGAGCCTATCACTATTTCCACCTATTCATTGTAGATGTGTAGTTCCACATCCACATGTGGGAGAGGGGATATCTCAAATTCTACTATTTTTTGTCTAATTCGTAACTCTTTCAACCATATCTTTATCGCCTCCCAATTGGTAATAGCGTTGCCTGTTGCATGTGTACACATTGTACATTCAATCAGACATCAGCATACACGGTCATCTCATTCCCTTTCTGCCAACGAGTAATTGACTCATAGTTGCATGTTCTTCACTAGGAGAAGGAGCTTCGGTCCACGTTCATGGACCCTCTTTTTTACATCGGCACAACTTTGTGGAAATAAACCAGAGTGCACAGCACCAAAACGTTACCAGCAAAGAACAGCAAGCTTGCCAGCCACAGAGGCACGAAAAAGTTGTGCGCCTCAAACTCGAGTCCGTATGCCCACGCCAGCCAATGCAGCTGTGACACGAGCCACACGCAGCCGCACACCGTGAGCAGCCAGCGTGGTGCTTTCATTTGTGGCACACTCAGCGGAAGAAGCGCAAAGAACCACACGAAATATTGTGCTGTAATCACCTGCATAAAGGAGGGGAAAAAAAAAAACACATAGAATTCAAGGGAAAGCCTTGAACAACAGATTTCTGTCCCTCCCTCCCTCCCTCTTTCCCTCTCCCCCTCCTTCCTTCCCTCTCTCCCTCCCTCCCTTACTCCCTCACCTGCATCCCGCCCTCCCTCCCTTTCTCCCTTACCCTCCTCTGGTCCTCCCACACTTTCTTCCCCCCCTTCCCACCGCCCCTCCCTCCCTCCCTCCCTCCCTC
>SZWC01004106.1:128535-144780 GCA_023375785.1 Penium margaritaceum
AGGAGGAGGAGGAGGAGGAGGAGGAGGAGGAGGAGGAGGAGGCTTCCCTCCACCATGCCTAGCCCCAATCCGCCCCATCTTTTCTTCTCCGTTGTGAAGCACTTCCTTCCCTCCCACCCCACTTGATCGGACTTCCTTCTCCTCGTGATGTTACCCTTGGCCCGTTCTTTTTCCCAAGCAAGGCCCAACAAGTTCCAATACGTCACCTCCATGTGCTCGTCCTGCCAGAGTCCGAAGGCCAGCATGGCCACGCGGAGGGCGCCCGCGAGAGCAAGCCACGTGGCAGCGCCACGTGGCTGCCATGCTGACGCCCAGCCCCGAGTCATGACGTCGGCGTGGTTCGAGCAATCACCGATAACTTGGAATGCAAATGCTCAACAGGAGTCGACCCTGCTCTCAGCAATGAATTTTGTTTTTGTGGTTCCTGGTTGTAACAAGGAGATTTTCCTGCCTTGTAGACCCCGGCCTGAGGAAAATAAGAGTACCGTTCAGAAAAAACCCACAAACCAGGGCTGCTAGGCTCCACGACGGACCTCCCTCAAGTTTCATTCCCATGTGATCATAATGTAGCACGATTTCATAGTGGGCGGGATTGCCCAGATGTTTACGTGTTAGTGTGGAGAATGCTAAAATGCAAAATGTAACTCAAGTGGCTAATAAGTAGGTGGTAAAACCAGTCATGTATTTCTAAAAGATGCGCAAAATGAGCAGGTTGTGGAGGAAGGGCCATTTTGAAGTGCCAAGCTCAGTGTGCAAAGCTCACATGTATGAGAAAGGAATAACACCTATTCTAGGCCCTGAGGTCCATCGTTGATGCTCAATAGGGGTCCATAAGATACTCTAAAAGAAAATCCAATTTTTCTCCTCCTTTGTTTTCCATGTAGTTCACAAAGACAACAAAAGAAATGTAAATGACGGTTGTGGTGTAGACATTAGCTTGTATTGTAGATCTCGACTTGGGCTTGAAACGAACGAAGGTTCGCTGGGGCTAGATTATTGTGCAAGATCCATGCCCTCATTCTTGTGAAATGGAGCTCTAAGAGAAAGTCCTTGATGGGGTCCTTGGAGCTCGTCCTGTCCAGCATCTATGGATGGTACGCAACAGTTACCAAGAAGTCGCTCTCCTAGATCTAAGGGACCGTACGCAAGGAGCCTTCAAATCGAGTCCTTGATGGTGCCCACGACGCATCCTTGCCATTCAGGATGCATAGACGCCGCTGGTTCCGCGAGCAATAGCCGGCGACAGTGGCAACTTCCATCGAGAAGTTAGTGTGGTTGTGGGACATTAGCAAGACAAATTGCTCCCTCACAGCGTAATTTGTGCATAGAGGCATCATGGAGGAATATATCTGTGAGGAACTCCATGAGAACGGAACTTTCGTTTCTTTTGGCAAGATGTGGGTCCATTGATTCATGGGAAAAGACCTTGGATGGTTGTGACGCACCTAGACAGCAAAGACAAAAGCTCTCCATAAACTGGGAGGCATGAATAAAGGAGTTAATAGTCCATCTCACTTGAATTTAACGGCTTGAAGAATTTCCACCACATTCATTGTGAATGCGAACCACATCGACATCATTTTGATGTCGTCTACTAGCAAGACATGAGCTCCAATTGTGAGCAAGGATGTAGTGACTGTTCCCATGGAAAACACTAGGCATTTAACGGCTATGGTTTCATCCTCCATTGACCGTGACATGCTCTAATGCGGTAGAGCATGAATTTTGCAATCCTTCGTCTTTTTAGCGATGCAACCTTGCGTTCGATGGCTCGTCTGTCTTCCGTCTCCGTCCTCTTAAGTGTGAAAGTAGTTGTTTTCTTGGATTACCAAGAATACACAACGGGATTGCACCATGGAAAGCAAAGACGGGGTGGCATTTGACTCAAACTTTAAAGCATTGGGTGAGTGATCTGAAAAGACGTTTTTTTTGGCATGTGCTACACCCGTGGTACCGAAGAAACTCTTTTACATTAGGCAATGAGGCCAAGCACAAGGGTAGCATCCTGTTGCTCCACTCGTGGTGGCCACGATGCACCAAGGCTCTCTGTCATTAACTCGTGGGGACCTTTCCCTAAATAGCGTCCTTCTACATTCCCACGGTTACACATGTAATGTGCAATCTGTGGACATTGGGCTCCAACTGTCGTTGAAGGCCTAAATCACCAAGTGGTTTTCCCAATCCGCACTCCTGTTTCAAACCAAATAGAATGCAAGAGAACCTGATGAGGATGGTTGAGTCACGGATGAGATTGTGGAAGATGAGGGAGACAGACATCACAAATTTATGGAAAATGTGTGGTCATTGTTCGGTTCTTTGTCATTTAGATCCGTCTTCTCTCCCAACTTCTTACTCCCTCAAAGCATGCTGTGGGTTGTGCGACGTGACACTGACTGCATGCTAGCCATGGACAATTACATGGACGGGTTGCAAGCTTGGCATTGCAGATTTATTTGCGTGGC
The DNA here is from genome assembly GCA_023375785.1 of Penium margaritaceum. Classification (NCBI taxonomy): domain Eukaryota; kingdom Viridiplantae; phylum Streptophyta; class Zygnematophyceae; order Desmidiales; family Peniaceae; genus Penium; species Penium margaritaceum. The sequence goes on from SZWC01004106.1 coordinate 130,998, forward strand.
TACTTAATAGGCCTTGTGTGCCTTCTTAGTCTGCTTTCATTCTTGCCACCTTGACTGACCCCCCCTCCCCCTCCCCATGCGATTGCAAGTGGGAAATTTTGGTGCGAGATGTTGCATCGCCTATAGAGAAACTAAAATCCTCTATCTAATACAACTACATCATCAGGTAAAACTTATAACCCTCTATTGTTCTTATGTAAGTGCACTTGATGCGGAGGACCCATTTTGCTTGATCACGGTGCAACATGGAAGAAGCATGACAAGCTCAGACGCATTGTGGTTGTTAAAAGGAAACAAACGGGTCAGGAGTGGAATTTGGATAGGCAAATGCATTACGTGGTGTGCAGTGCTTGTCATAGTTGAAGGGTGGTAGAAAAGGTGAATGATGGGATATAAGAAGTGCATAATGTAACTAAAACTACGTCAAGAAACCGTCATGCGGCCACCGACAAAGTTGACACTAACACATGCATCAAGAGCGTGGAAGATTTTATTTTTTAGCAGATGACGGTAATGAGCATGGCTGGGGTGGAAAGTATGCTACATTGAAAACAGGGATGAATGGTGAACCTGACAACTAGAAGAGGACAGTGTGGTGATTTTTGCCATGCGTAGACAAGGGTGAATGGAAGAGAGAAATGAGTGATGTAGACGGATGTGAAGGGCGTAACTGAGTTCCGTCACAGAGGGTTTGAAAGAGGAAAGCATGTCAAGCAAGACAGTAGGCGGGGGTGTAGGAGAGGCAACAACAAGGGGGAGAAAAGGAGGACGTCAACTGCAAGAGGAGATCTAGTGAAAAGAGCAAGGTCAGAAGAGGTCAAGTGGAGGAATGAAGTCACAGTTAGGTCAAGAACAAAAAGGGATAGGAGGGTGGAAAAGAGAGTGAGGAAAGGAAGGGACAGATATGCCAAAGGGGAGGAGGAAGGTGGACGTGAGAGAGGGACGGGAGGATCTCATACTCAAAACTGGGAGGGTGAGCTCAAGAGGCATAGAGAGGCAATAAGGAAGAGGGAAACGGATGGAGTGGAAAAATATTGAAGAAAGAAGGAGCCAACAGGGAGAGATTGATGAATCAATGGTGGAGAAGGAAAGAAAGAAGAAGGAATTTGAGAGGGATGGAAAGAGGGATAAAGAGGTGGGAAGAATGGTAGAAAAAAATGTAATACGGGATGAGGAGGGACACACATGACAAGGGAACGGATGAGTAGTGGAGGAGGAAATGGATGAAATGAAGTGAATTTTAAGAGTGGTATGGAGAGATGGGAAACGAGGTTGTGGAAAAGGAGGGAAAAGGAATTCATCAACAACAAAAATGGTTCCATTGGACGAATGGGTCGGAAAGAGGGAAGCAAAAGTGATTGAGGCAAAGGAGTTACCTTTCTCATCTTCTCACCAGAATATAGTATGGAAAGCTGGCATGGAGAGGGTTGGTGAAGATGGAAAGATAAGACGAAGGACAGGGAGAAAGAAGAAGGGGGACCATCTTGTAAGTTTGATGTACGAAAAAGGCTTAGAGAGGAAAGAAGATGGAAAAAGCATGAGAAATGGGAGAAGTGGGAGAAGTGGAGTGAGTGGAGGAATGAACAGGAGAGGGTGTAATGGAGAGGGAGGAGTAAGGAGAGAGGTAGAGAGAAGGAGAATCCTGGACTAAGAGGAAGAAGCCCAAAGGTTGATGTAAAGGTTGAGACGCAGGATGCAGTTAGAGTAGACGTTAACTCAAGATCACACAGTAGGAACATGAGAAGGAAGTCATGAAGCCCACAGGGGAAAAGGCAGATGCGGAAATGATAGGGACAGAGGTCAAGGTGGGGGATAAGGTAGTCGATGGGGAATGTGAATAGGAGGCGGCAACGGCCAGGTCAGAGGTTGAAACAAGGACCAACGTGGAGGCTGAGGCAAGATTCGGGAAAGAGGCTAAGGAAGAGCCAAGGAAGAGGTTGAATCAAGGGGGACAAAGGGAGGCCAATACAGGTTATAGGAATGGGCCAGAGTTAGGACAGAGATGAAGGCTGAGAAACGCCATGGCAGTGGCCTGGGCAGGATAACATGGAAAAGCGGGTTCTTCTGCACGATGCTGAAATTGGACCGACTGTGTCACGGATGAAAGTGACACATGGCAATCCACACAGTACAAATCATGAAGTGGATGCTTGACAAAGATGCACATCACAAGACTCAATGTGTTGGGAAACTAGATTTTGAAGGCAGTTCACAAGGGAGGTCAAAGAAACACCACCAGTGAGACACTACCAAGCATCAATCTTGCCAGGGCAAAGGATGGGAACAGTTCACACAGTGGCCATTGGATCCCACACAACAACCTGACTAAAATCAAGATGAATCTAATAGAAGATTTCCCAATTCATCAAGTCGGAGATAACAGGACTGTGATAGACCCGTTCCATCGAGGTGGAAACAACAGGTCCATGAAGGACCAGTTCCATGCCAAAGTGATGTACTTGGTCATCACACATCAGAATCTGAAATGCATTTGGGCAGACCAGCCGCTGCCATCATAGTGCTCTATCAGGTCATGGTCCAGCACTTGGTAACACCATTCTTCTAAGGGGAGTGTGGCCGGGAGAGCTCATGCATGATACCCTTCTGTTTGAAGGAGATCGGTCATCTCTGTCACATGTACAACACCACAGTTTTTGCTCTCTATTGATTTGCAGGGGCCTCCTGTCTTTGGAGGCCCTTCGCCAGTAACAGGTTGGCTCTCTTCATAGCAGACTCAGCCCTCACTCGTTTGAAAATCTAAAGAAGCACTAGTTTTCTCGCTCGATGGAGGCTCAGGAACGGCATTGTTTGTGCAAAAGCAAAGAGGAAAGGGACATCATACCGAGGGAATTGGAGGATTTAGTGAGAGAGTCATTGATATGGCCCTCTCCTTTGGTTCCACGCAATCCCTATTTCTGCAGAGGATTGGATCCATCTCTCAGGAGTGAACATCCGCCTCCATATGCAGTGGGTTGGGGATTCCTCTGGGTTACTTGGAGACTCTTCAAACACCTCTTCATGGGATTGATCCGGCATTGTAGACGTGGCGTCGCCCAAGGGGGTACATGAGCCTTTCCATCATGCTTTCAGGGATGAAATTGCATATATCTACAAAAGCACTCTTTGAGGATTAATGTGGAGCCAGGAGCAAAGAAACCTTGCCACTCTGTCTCAGAGCAGGCTCAGGAGAAGTTTTGTTGTGACAGAGCTTGAGCTTGGGAATGTTTGGCTATTCGATTTCACAACCAGGGATCCAAAGGGACATGTGGGGACAAAGCCAGGATGAACAACGATTCAAGAAGAGGAGGGGAGGGTGAGGAACTATCAGCTGGTTGTCGCGATTAGATTGGGATGGTTTCTGAGGCCTCTGACGTGGGAAACCATGGGCAGGGTGGAGCAATTGTTTTGGGCCTTCATGCAACGGTTGGTGCCAATGTGTCAGGCCTGGAAACATTATCGATGTGGAGAGTGATGTATGGGAGGAAAAGGCCATAACGTCTCTACATTACCACATTCCCATTGCTTGTATCTGTGCTCAGCGTATCGTCGAGCGTTCTTTTGCGATCTAACACTATTGACATAGTGCAACATGATTAGATGTTGCTGTCTGCGCCTCCATCAGGGCATGTCCCCATGGTGGATTAGGTGGACTGATGTTGCTTTTTTTTCCTCTCAATGCATTTTGTCATGGTGAGCCTGATGAACTCCTAGGAAGATTCCTAGCCTTGCTACTCTTGACATTGCGACACTATCGAGTCGCGGTCACACTAGCAAGAGAGTACGTGCAAGAAACAGCAAGGGTAAGGCTATGGGGACATGCAAAGATTCATAAGCTCCAATATCTTCATAATGTAGAGAGAAATGACAACAAAAAAGCACACAACATGAACACCTATGGTGGTGCATGACGGGTGACACATGCGACAGTGTCAGTCTATCCTAAAACTGGCCAAATCCTCTATTTTTTCTGTAACTCTATGCACAGGCATACAAAATCATTATCGTCTGAACCTAGAGATGCAAAATCTTGAGCTGGACACTATGACTTATAGCATCCACAAGTCTATGATTGATTGATATACACACTGTACAAAACATGGAAATCAGGCTCAAGAACTAGTCCACTAAGACAACTCTAGCGACTAAAGTACCCAAGCAAGCGTCAAGGACGTTGTGGCAGTTGTTTGGCAGCTAATGGTAGGTAGAGCCACCGCCCATTAGTGCACCGGCGCCACTTGAGTCCGCATCAGGAATCAACATAAGCATGGACACGACCAAGTGGACACAGTAAGGTGCACTGACAGATGGGGACGACTCACATCACAATACTTCCCCATGACCTGATGGTACGCATGCAAAACACGTGCAAAACTGACATACACAGGTGTGCAACGAGAACCTCACTAGTCCACACTCACACACCCCACTCTTAGCCACTCTCAGGTAAGGAAAAAAGTCCTACAGGATGAATAGCCACCATGAACTTTCCGCGCGCCATTGCCTTGATCTTGAAGTCATCTTGCTACATGTCCGTGCAAAACCAGATGATTGAGATCACATGTCACACCACAAGATCATGCACACAGTGATTCTCAACAGCAATGTGTTGTGTGTGTGCATCAAATACACTAGAGTTCTCTACAATGGCAAGAGCACTCTAGTCTTCACAGATTCAAATGATTTGAGGCATGTCGTCACTACAGCTACACTGCTTCAGTATCTCCAGCCCCTAGTACAACATACTCAGCCTTTTATGACCTATGTACAATACAACCTTGTTTGCCACTGCACCATGGTACAATGGTTTTGCCAATCAGGAACATGTTGTGGGTCCGACTGAGCCCATTAGGGATCCACACCCAGACAGTGCCAATGTAGCCGAAGACTACCATCAAAAACTTCTGTTGAAAGCAGAGTCATAGGTAAGATGTGGAGACCACTGACCATAACAGTTGCACAACTGCGCGAAGGGCTCTTGCCTGAGGACATTATGAAAATTGTGCTAGGACGTTGACCGTGAAGGCAATGTTGAGTCATTTGATAGTGGTCAAGTACATCAGAGAGCTAATGAGATGCCAGTTTAGGGTCATGTCCACTATCTCCCCCACCTATGTTCAATCATCCAGCTTCGGAGCATCCTGCTCACCAGCTGTGATGGGGGTGGAAGCTATGGGAACTACACCAAGGATGAAAGAAAAATGCTCCCCGGCAATGCGAGTGTAATGTTCCTCATGCAGCAAGAGTGTTCGCAGCTTACAATCATGCACAATTTCCATCCCAAGAAACACAACTACAAGACCAAGGTCCTTCATTGTGCAAGCATCTTGGAGAACTGCCTTGGTCTCCTTTACGGCTTCCATCGAAGGATATGCAATGAGGATGTCATCCATGTACACTAGGATGCCGGTGAGGCTCTCAACTACACTTGTCAGAAAGAGAGATAGATCGACGTCACTCTCCACATGCCCGGCATGTGTCAGTGTGCTAGTGAGGTCCAGGTTCTAACACCGGGGTGACTACTTCAAGTTTTACAAACCCTTCCGAAAGCGCTAGGCCTTGTCGCAACCTCAAACCCAAGTGGATGGACTGTGTAGATCGCCTCCTGTAGACTATGATGGAGGAACGCTCTATTCACATCCATCTGGTGTAGCTCTCAGTCATAGTGAGCAACAACCCTGAAGAGGGCACGAGTAGTGGTTATGCGACTAACGGATGCAAAGGTGTCAATGAAATCCACACCCTCAACTTGTGAGAACACCTTGGCTTTCAAGCAAGCCTTGTAGTTTTCCAATGTGCCATTAGGCTTCACCTTCTTGTGAAAGACCCACTTTGCATGTACAACCTTTTGCCCAGACAGCAGGTCAATGAGCTCATAAACACCATACTCACGGATGGCTCTTAGCGCATCCGTTATCATGCCACAACTCTCCGTCTTGAGCTGAGAGTGCCTCCTTCAACATACCTGGATCAAGCTCCGTGGAGTGAGAGCTCTGGGTTTCTCAGACACAATATCTGAGCTCACATGACATAGGTTGTGGTGTAGCAAACACTGGATTCTACAGAAAGAGAGAAAATCAATGACAAGCACACGTATACATGCGATGGAAGGGGAGGAGCTAGAGGGATTGGAGGGATATAAACGATGTATTTCATTGATAACGAATGCACAAAGAAGAACAATACAAGTGTCGCGAGCAGTTCCTATGGCTGAGTTAGTAGAGTGCTTAGCGGTGAGACCTTTCCTGGTCCATGCACGAATAGATAGTAGGCACACATCAAGAGCAGGGGCCAGACGGACCATTGAAATGTAGGACCCTAGCTCCATGGACACGCAATGATTGACAAGATCTTGTGCAAAAGGACCAAACGGATGTAATGGGATCAAGCACAACGAAGTCACTAAGACGGTAGGTCAAGTGATGAGTGGTACCAGGGTCAATTATCTAGGTTCCACTCAGCGCACGACCTGCCGATGACATTGAACAACATGCCATAGAACACTCTACCTCTGTTGCATACTGGGAAGAAGGGCTCTGGAAACAACAAAAAACATAGATTTGTGACTCGTCAAGCCAGTCGAGACAGTTAGGTCCATCCTCATCACAAGCTGATTTAGCTCCCCCACAAGCATCATCACAGCCAAAAGACACAACAAGACAAGTTATCTGGGGACCACACGGGTGTGACATCATACTCGCACCTCCTTGAGTACGAAGCGCTGGTAGCTGACAAAGCTCCGTGATCATATGATCCTGGGGGTCCAGATCACAGCTCTTGCCTTGTGAAACAGTTGCATCTCCTGCATCCATGGTCGAGGTGCAACCCACCTGTGTGTCAACGGTAGACATCCGCTTTGCGTGTGTGGCATGGAGGCCACGCATGACCCCGGGCGAATCAAGAGGATGCTCAAAGTGCGTGAGTGTCCTATAGTTGCAGCAATGGATAGAACTTCCTCTATTACTGCTCATTGGTTTTTGCTATTGTTGTTGTCCCTTGTCACGTCTCTTTTTCCTCTTCTTCCCATGTACAATTGTTGTAACACCCTCGATGTAGCCGCTTGGAGTAGAGGGGAAGGACAAGCAAGTGATCGAGATAGGGTTGTCGAACACGGACAATGACATCGTAGGGGTTGCAGCCACTTATGCAATGATTGGACTCTATTAATACGTGACAACGGCCTTATGATTTTACGTTGCCTGCAAAAAGTAGCAATGAGCCCAAGGAAGTAGCTGTAGTGACTCTCACATCTCAGAGAGAGCCACACATTTGAATCATGTGAAGAAACTCACGTGGTTCAAGTGCGCCCCCATCATCATGGTGTCAAATGCCCATTGTTGTGTTCTGCCATCAATCCCAAGGCACATATAAAGGCGCATGACGCTCATCTAGTAGTCAGTTGCAAGCTCTATGGGACCCTGGCGAAGGTAGTGGAACTCACGCAATCCAACTGCCCTCATGGTGTGGGTCTGCACAGCAAGTAGTGTCAAGACCAACTCTCAGCCCTGGCGCACGTTTGTTGCGGTTCGGTCCCGGTCTCACCAAGGAAATTTCCACCACAATCTCCCGCGGCATGTTAAATTTCGGACCACACATCGCTTTCGCTACTTTCTGGACCTGGTGAGTGTCGCGAGTCTGGTACTGGCTCTTGTAGTAGGGAGAGCTACCCTCACCTGGAATAGGTTTTCCCAAGAATCAACGCCATCATCGCTATCATAGCTAGTGGGGGTGTCTCAAAGTCCTTTGGTCACCGCTCCGTGGGGAGGGTGACCTCAGGCTTGGGAGACAGAAGGCGAGGTACAAGGATACCACCTGTAAAAGATAAACCACCAAACGTGGATTTTGTTGAACTATGTGGCTTCTCTTGACGGCGAGAAAGTGGTAGGATGGAAGGCTGAGATGCCAGATGTAGCTCACGGATACGCTCTTGAAGAACACGAATCCCGTCCTCACGTATGTCATCCTCTAACTCTTCCTCATCCCAGGTGTCAACCTGTGATGAGGGGCGTTGAGAAGCCCCTGAATGACCCCCTAATAACTTTGTTATCTCTTGTAGCATGTCGGTCTCATGTTACTACTCGAGACGCATCTCATCCTGCATCTGACGAAGCTCATCCATTGCGAGTGACTGCAATCGTAGACTCATGATGCCCAAAGAGGAGGATGAGGAGGGGACTCCTAGCCCCTTGCCCCTCTCACAGGGCAGCGCCATCTGTGCAGTTCACTATGTGTCCGAAAATCAAGATGGTCCAAATAAGAAACTGGCCGTGTTTCTCGTTGATTTGAAATACCAGCAACCATTGATGTCTGAAGCAAAGCTTTGGCTAAGTGTAGGTGATGACCTCATCCTAAAAGGTTGTCCAAATCGAGTGAAATTTGTTAAGGTGATGCGGCCAAGGATGCTGAGCGCAATGGTGGTTATTTTTGCAAAAAAAATCTAGAAGGGGTAAAAAACGTCACACACTTTATCAGAGCTTGAAATCCGGGAAAAACATCTAGTTTTAAGAGATTTTTTTTCAATTTCTTTTTGTATCATGTAAGGCAGGAAACAAAGCATGCATGAGTGAATGTGATGGACAGATTATGACCAGGGCTTTCTTACAAGGGGGATTCCTTTTCACCCACCATTTGGAAAAGCTCTTCGCAGGTTACCCACAGTTGAAAACTTTATTCATGTATCAACCAGTCGTAGGAGAAGAGGACTAGTTTGCCCATTTTTCGGCAGGGGCCTTCCGTTCTCCCCACTGGTTTTTATCGGTGTGCACTATGTCCAAAGTTAAAAAAGAGGTACCCTTAACCCACTTTTTATGAGCTGACTCCGATACCCATTTTGACATCCGCTCGTCACCAAACGTAACGAGACGATGTCCAAGGCTCGTGCTCCTAGACATCGTGAATCCTACAAAATGGGCTCCATATCATCCCTCTTTCAAGTGGCATTCGCTATTGAGGACCTGTAATCTTAATTTTTGAAAAGTTCTTTCATTCTTTCGTTTATAAATTGTTCCACCATACCCATAGAAAACCATCATCGGCTGTTCGACGACAATCGATCAGCTCATAATGCTCCTCATTGTTGAGGGACTATTCTCTTTAAGAAAGTATAGACAACACGATACTGACTGGCCATATGGATCGAACGGTTTGAATTCGTCACATCCTACGATGGAAACATCGGAGTTCTATCTCCTAATCTTTGTAGAGCTCCCGAGACGAAAAGATGGCTGCGAGCTTGTCGCCCTCGATTGTTTTGTTCCATATCCCGTACAATACGTGAGGAAAAACCTTGCATCGGAAGTCTCAAAAACAGAACCGTGCAAGCTCTATAAGCTTCCATTTGACGAACATGTATCGCACTATGCATCGCACGCCGGAAGAACGGGAGCAAGGTCGACGAGGTCGTCCGCATATTTTTTTCAAATGAGATCAATCAACGAAAGCAAATTTGTGCCAATGAAGTTGATTGAACAAGCGAGAAAAATCTTGAGCTGTTAGATCCTACGATCCTACGAACTGCGACTAACCGTGTTTACAAAGAGACATTTTTGTGTAAATGATATGTGCAATACTCATGTTAGAATCGTACTCAAGAATATTTCTACGGATAAATACTACATTCTAGTTTGTACAAAATTTTCAGTGATTAAGTAGAGTATCTCAAGGTTGACGAATTGTCGTCCGATAGGAAATGTAATTGCTCGCGATGAGAGCTAAATCTCTACAACGATGAAAACACGACCTTGTTAAATGCTAGCTATCGACACTTCAAGAGAAAGGGGCTGACATCGTCGGTCTCGCTTCCGTCCTTCCGACGTGCGATGTCGCGTGCGATTTGCAACGTGCATTATTTTGTTTTCCACGTAGTGTGCAAAATGGTGAGTGGAGCACCACTCGACCATACTCAAGCACAGCTACCCGTGTCAGCATGCGAACCCCACCAGCTGCATGCAAGAACAGGCTCAACAAAGTAAAACTGGCACGTTCTGGAGAAGACATAGAAAGGAAACTTCCATATAAGCACCCCAGCCAAAACCAACTGCAGAAGGCGACCAAATGCTTCAATGTTTTATCAAAAAAACAAAATATTACACTTATGCTGTTGAATTCGCCATCGCATCATAATTAAAGAATAAGAGAACAAAATCCGCAATGAATCCACGGAATCTTAAAATATAATTACTATAACACCCACCAACAAGAACATGTATAAAATTCCATAATTCTAGTCATGATTTTGAGAAGTGGACAACACAGTCGCGCTTAATCTGTATTCGCGTTTTGTAGACAAGGTGGTCAGTTGCTCAAACCAGTGGGTAAACAATATATTTTGTGAGAAAAGTGGGTAATCGGGAAGGCCGACGCTCAAAACGTGGGTAAAAGGGAATTTTTCCGTTCTAACAAACCTTTCACGCCTAAAACGGTGGCCATTTGCAGTTGTCACACTCTGACACGTCTTGGGAGGTTGTAGGTGCGACGTGAATGAAACTTCACAGACCGCTTATGAACATCACGTGCCCCAAGTGCTCATGGAAAGGGTTAGACGACCCTTTGTTGCATTCATGGTGATGGCGTGGTGATATGATTATGGCTTTCGTTGCAAGGACATCTTCATTTTTGCATTCTATTGTGATGCATCACCGTGGGTTGGTGGGTCCTCCCAAGACTGTGGCTGTAGGAATGACTCTCACAGCTGCTGCCACTAATACGCCTCTGGTGCACAGCTCAGCAAGGGATGCCTCGCCGTTCTAATGCCATGAAAACTGCTAGGAAGCTTCCTAGCATTGCTGCTCATGATGTGGCTATACTACCGTAGTGTATGTCAAAATTGCCAAAATTATCATTTCCTCTCTAGTGATGCATTCTATAGCGCGATGTGTGCCACGTGGCTCGAACGTGGATCCTGGCCTGTGGGCGACGGATGGGATGAGTTGAGGGTCGGAGACCCTCAGCTACGGTGGTTTTGGCCCAGTGGGCCAAGCTTCCCATCTGTTTGTTACACAATCACCTAAAACTGGGCACACTTCAATTGTATGGGTGGTTGCCGGAAAGGCTAGACTGGGAAAACAAGAGTATTTAAATTAGCCAATCTGCTCACCCCCACCTTCGGAAAGGGGTCAAATGTATCGTTCCAGCTTGGATGGCAAGGGTTTTGGTGCCACGCAGACTAACGTGGCACGTCAACTTGCACCATGAGACCATTTTTGTCGCTCTGTCGCTCTGTCGCTGTCAAACTGCTCGATCGACAACTTTTTTTTTTAACAAAACAATCACGTTGAATAGGCAATGGTGACGCCGGATTGCACAGCTTGATTTGCCCAAAGGACATGGAATTATTTGTGGCACATGGGTGAACTAGAAAAATGTTTTGGGCGAATGAATCATACACTACGGTATCTGGTGAGCTGGCGCTCTAGCAAGCTAGTGCAAAAACAGCAAGAGTTAGGTTGTGGGGTCGCGCAAAGTCTCATAAGCTCCAATAGCTTAGGGTTGTAGAGAGAAATGACAATTGACAAGCACTCAACATAAATACATGTCGAGCGCGCTATGGGTGACGCACGCGGCTGTGTCAGTTTGTCCTAGAATTGGCCAAAATCCATTTTTTTTGCCGTAACTTTATGCATAGGCATCCAAACGCAACATTGTTTGAACCTAAAGATGCAAAATCTCAAACTTGACACTACGACTGGTGCACAAGGTGAGCATCGATTGATCATCAATGAAAAACGTGCAAATTGGGCTCAAGGCCCAGTCCACCAAGGAAAATCTAGCGACTGTAGAAGAACTATAGAGCACCCAAGTCAGCACTTGGGATGCTATGGCAGCTGTCTGACAACTGTTGGTGGGTGCAGCCATCACCCATTGGTGCTCTAACACCAACTCGGTTCGCAATGGGGATTTGCACAAGAATGGATACGTTTGAGTGGTCATGGCAAGCAACACAGACAGACAAGGGCAATTCACATTACAACAGAACATCTTCAGCTTCAAACAACTTTTGATAAAAGCAATAAAAACAATGGAATTCCTTTAGTATAGGTCCATACAAGGTTTTTTCATGAGCTTTCCATCGATGTCGAAGGCAGTGTGGACCCCTCAGTGGGTTGAATGAGTTATGCATCTCTATCCAAAATCGAGCAACACTCTTGGACCACGCCCTACAAGTCTGCCTATGCACATTATCGGCTGGAGAAGTCGAGATGCCAGGCAAGGCTCACCACACTCAGCTGCTTGCATTGATGCATTTGTAACCAAGGTTACGCAACGGTTATTTCCCTCTCTACACGCCATGTTGCACGGAGACTCCAATGTGCAATGCATAGGCACAAGACACAACTTCATGGGGATACGTTCTCCTTCATTGAACCCGGATTGGTCCTTGGCCCACCATTGCACTCTAAACTCGGCTGGCGCATGCATCAATGACCAACACCTTCCCATCCAACACTTGGTACGATATGTCCACACCATCAAGCAACAAGTGGTACACCACACCACTCGGAATGTCAGGCCCACTTTGTGCCACCTCAGGCGCACCCGAGGTCTCTTCAGCAAACATTCCTTGCTCTGTTTGTCCCCCGCTGAAAGTGCCTTGAGCAATCTCTTCCAACCCCACGTGTGCACCTCCTTCATTACCCATGCTTCCCGACGATCTGTTCTCACTCTCCCAATTTCCGGCAATCCCCTTATCCCTTCCCCCGCGAGGCCCGAGAGATTCCCGCAAGGGCGGCGACACGCCTGCGGACCGAGTCCCATTCGCTGCGCAACCTTCACGACCACGGCGTTGGCCCTGGTCTGCATCGTTACCCACCTGTCTACCGCATCCTCCAGCCTCCTCCTCCAACAAGGGCTCCCCTTCACCAACTTCTTGTGAGCCCCCTCCCGACACATCCCGCACCTCCTCCTCCGCCGCACACGGCGTGGACGGCGACGAGCGCGTTGCACAACGCGAAGGAGAGACCTGCGGAGCACAAGCTGATGCTGTTGCCGAGACCTGCAGAACACGGGGCCCCACATCATCACCACCACCACCGCAGCCGCTGCTCGAGGACGCCTCCAGCCTGCCAGCGTCGCTCTCGCCCTCGCCGGCACTGCCGCGGGCGCAACCCGGAATGCCCTGTCCTCTTTGGAAGCCCTTGCACGTCGGAGAGGGGTCTGGCTGGCGGGCGGGAGCGGCGTGGGGGTTGCGGCGCTGCGCCGCCGATCGGATGTCTCTCTGAAGCACTTGGCGGACGAGCTCCCGCAGCTCCTGCCAGCTCGAGCACAGAGGCGGGCTGACGTGGCCTCCGCTTCCAGTCTGCACGAGAAAAGGTGCAAGGCCCAACAATCCATCAAAAGGAGAGGTGGCTGGGGGACGGCAACGGCCTCCAAGGCCTCCCTGCAGCGCCCCTATACAAGAAACGAGTCCAAGCTTCCAGCGCAAGAGCACTCGAAGCTCCGCAGTGCGCTGATTGGGCCTTCTCTACCGTTCTGAATGAGGCAGGCGCAGACGGGACGGACGAGGCCATGGACTGCTGACTGTCTGTCCTCCAGGAACAGGTCTGTTAACGTGCTCCTGTAGGGCACTGAGCAGGTTAACAAAGTAGCAACGGGTTTCAAAATCTGCGTCAGATGACAGATCAGGATTGAGTTCACAACAAATTGAGGAACAGGCAACCAACGTAGAGACCGGGATTTCTCTTCTCTTTCTTTCAAAAATGTGCATGGTAGTACATAGCAGACGATGAAGAAGAAGAAGAAGAAGAAGAAGAAGAAGGAGAAGAAGAAGAAGAAGAAGAAGAAGAAGAAG
>SZWC01004107.1:10049-31395 GCA_023375785.1 Penium margaritaceum
GGGGAGGAGGGATTCCCGGTATTTATGAGAAACTGCATGAGGAAACGAGGTGGGACAACTGCCAGCCACACGATGTAGACCGATCGCTCATTGGATGGTCGCTCCTAATAGAAACACGAGCCTGTCATGAACACAAGTTGTTCGACGAGGCGTTGCTGACACCAGACCTATCGATAAAAACGACCATTTGGCTGCTCAGACCTAAACCAGCATAAGCAATGGGGGCTGCCGCAACACCAAAGAAGACCACGCATGTTGAACACAATCTCCACATGGCATTCTTTGGGGTAAATTGGTGACCCTATGAAATCTTTTGGGTAGCCAATAATCTGAGATGACGTCAAAAATTAGTTAAACAAATACTTCAACGATGATAATTCTATATGTATTCGACGTTTTTGTCAACCGACAACCGATTACGTATTTTTCAAGATTTTTGTTTCATTTCTAGTGATTCTGGATGAGAATCCCCCGCTCAACGCGATCACTCTTGCGGAAGCGACTCCCATCCCCAATACAAGGTGAGAAGCAGACACGCATCCAAAAGCAACCAATGTTTTTTACGAGAACAAATACCAGACTTCGCTAGCGACCATGTGACTCAGCAGGCGAATTCTCCTTGGAAAATACGGCCAAGTTCTAGAATTATTCGTTTCTAGGGCACATAACATGTTTGAACCCGGCTTTAGTGTATCACTACGTAAACCCTATGTGCGCGTGCGTGCAGCCAATGCCACTAGTTTGAGATTAATCTTATTTTCAAATATTCGAAGAGAGGAAAAATCTATCCAAGCTGCACTGTTCCCACCACACACATATGCGGACTGACCGTAAAAAATGGTGACAACGGCAGAAACCTGTTTCAACAATGCATGCGTGACATATGTCAAGGACTCGTTGTCAGGTCTAAATTGTGCCTTTTTCAAAGCCTTATGTATATCAAAGACTGCAGCGCTCATAATTTCTTAACATGTGAAGCGATCAAAGGGCCCAATCCCGTGCACAGTGAGTCATTGGGAAATCCAAACATCATTGATTAGGGTATGAGATCCTTCTAGAAAGGAAGCCTGCAAACACCAGGGTGAAGCTTCATAAAATAGAGTGTTGAGTTGTCAACATCATTACTTCAGTCTAACTGTCACAAACCACTTTTCGAGGGGTTGTGGCTGTTCAAAAGAGGGGTTTGCGCGTGGTTTCGGTGGTGGTCCGAGACACCCCATGCGTTATGCTTGCGCCCAAAGAAAAACAACACCCATCCCCGGATGTAACTTGGAGTGGTTTGAACTGAGTTTGCATTGTAAACAATAGGGGTTATCGTACACGGAAAGAACTTGCAAACGGGTGTCTTCGTGCAGTCGATGTCGGTTTAGAAAAGGGGGGGGGGGGGGGGAGGGTTCGTCACTCCGTCGAGATCTTGCAAGGGAATGTGAGTCGCGATCGAGCGACGGTCTCACGACCCCCTTTGCCATGCTCGATCAGCCACACATTTCGCTAGTCAAGCATGGCGAGCAAGCTGGATACCTCATTCTTTTTTTTTACCCAATGAAAATGTCCATTATCCCCTCTTTCGTCATGCGTGGCCCTCATGTACCCGAAGCTCACAACTATGAGCCTCATGTGCCCCCACCCCGGGACAACAAGCCCCATTTGCCCTTGCCTCCGGAGAATAAGCCTCGTGGGCTCCTGTGCAACAACAATAAACTCCGTGCATCCACCTGTTTTCACCATGCTCAAATAGCGACACTCATGGCTGCCTGAGCATGCAAAAAATGGGCATGCGGATCTACATCGTTGCCCTTCATTGCAAGCATTGCGATGGAGGGCTGCGATCTAGATCTGTATTCATGGCTTGGTTGGGGGGGGGGTGGTTGACAAAAGTGCCAGCTGACGTCCGTCGCTGAGCAGTTTGTCAATCGCAGCCTCGGCACCCCTCTCAGTCCCCCACTCTTCTTTCGCAGCCCACGCCGCCATGGACCAAGTCTGATCCGATCCATGAACACCCCAAGCGCGAACACCCCAAGCGGGAATATTGTTCACTTTGTCCACATTCAGGTGGTGCCCTCTACTACGCGACGATATGTGCGAGACTCCAACTTGCTCCCATTTTCATCGACCACCCCTTGGGCAAGCGAGATCCAACCCCCCATGAGTTATGTTCATGTGCACAACCGATCCAAGGAGAAAGTTATTCCTTAACCCACAACCGGAGTATACTCTCTTGGTGCTCGAGGTGAAGGATCTCATATTGGCCATCGACAACAAGGCCAATCGGTGGTGGCTAAACTGTTCCCTGTATTATGTTTGGAGCAAGCAGGCTCAAATAAAACACGTCATGTATCTTCATACTCGGTGAAAGCATCAATCGGTATGTAACTGGCCCGTTGCGTGCAACGATGGGAAACGACTCAATCCACTTTAGTGGGCAACATTGCTGAGCAAGTGTAGAACGAGGCTCAAGAAGAGGAGAGAAAACAACGAGATATTTATTCTCATCATGAACTCAAACTTTTTAACATCCTCATCTGAAAATAGGAATCCACACTCGTGATTTTGATGTGCTCCCGAGTGGTCCTTGGTAACTTCACTCAAGGGTAGAAAAAACCCACAGCACGAACTTGTCAGTTTTAAGGCCTGGCTCATTGCCGCGGTCGCGGCCCTGTCCACGACCCTATCCACGGCCTCCTACTGCACCGTTCCCACGAGGTACCACAGTTGTGGCCAATACCACAACCTCTTGCCAACTAACCCATAAATTGGTAAGGCTACATGCAACTGTGGCAAAGTCCGTCGCAGAAGGGTGTGTTACAATTCTCACACGCCACTTGCAACTCCTTATCATCACGGCTAGGTGTGTGGTTGGGGGCCTTGTATCCACTAGCCTTCTTGTTTTGAGGATCTTGCCCCGCTACCTCGGTCACCCTCTAGTCCTCTTAGTATCTATGTGCAAGTCACGGCCTTGTCGTGCACATATGTTTGGCTCTGTATCTGAGTAGTACTTCGGGGTTGGCGAATAGAGTTCACTCATGTAGTGGCACAATGCCTTTAAGCTTGTCCAAGCCTGTTCGGATGCCATCGTGGTGGTCTTGTTCTTCAGCTTCTTGCGGGTAAGGGCATCACGTAAGTACTCTAGCAGCAAGCACTCATGATACTTCAAGGCTTTGGTCTAATCGTCCTTGGTGAACCTTTCAGATTCCTACATGAGTGCGGTAAAATCACTCAAGCAGGCTTCGAGCGAGCTATCCAACTGCTTGAAGTCATTGATCTTGCAAAAGTCACACCATGCCTCCTCGCGTTGAGTACATTTCTTGTGCATGATAGTACAAAAATCCTCTCATAATATGTGCTGCCACTTGAGGTGTGATTGTTGTGCCCACTACTCCTGACCACATACTTGAAGAGCTTGTCTTTAATCCGCGTCATGGCAAGGTCACCCCGCTGACCGCACGGAGCCTTGTGGACACACATGACATGTTCCATGTAATTCTGTCACTACGTCAGCTTCACATCTTTTGTGAAGATCCCACGTCGTGGAGGAGGAATGTGTTAACGACGAGCCGCGATTTGTTAGGTAGGCAAATTCTCGTTGCCACTAGCGGTGGCATGAGAACCCCCGGCCTGCTGCAATCTCTGCTGCATTATCACTTGGATCACACTTTGTAATGCCTTGTTGAGGTCGTTGCATTGCCCGATTACCTCGTGAGTGGCCAGGCGCTATAACTGGTGATCACGGTCGAGATCTGTGATGCTTTACCCACAATGGGCTAGTAGGTTGACAAATGCAAACTTCAACTCAAATGTCGTGAGAGCGTCGATGATAGCCTTGAGGGTATCACACTATCCGTGCATGTTTATCCACTATGGGAAGGTGCGGTTTGTGTACACGCCTCTAAGGAGTTTCACCTTACGGAGGACGCTGTCATCACTGACAACGCTCGAGTGGGCATGAGTCCATCCCATTGCAGTCATATTGTAGGAAGGGGGATCTACTCCCACTCCTCTGGGTCATGTCACCCCTCCACTGTCGGTGCTGGTCTTGAGTTGTCCTGCCGCCTCGACAACCAGCTCAGTATGCCTCATGCAGTCGTCACAAATTGCCTTTGCGGTGACATCATCTAGCTCGTGCACGCGCGAACTCCCCATGTGACTACTTTTGGCACCTTTCCTACTGTCGATAGTCTAGCTACTGTTGGTAGCTTCAAGTGATCTCGCGGTTGACTTGCCTCTCTGAAGTGGTCGGATGATCACAATCCTCTTTGCCTTTGCCATTGTCAATGTCGTACTCTTCATCGGAGTCCACACTTGTGTGGTACTCCTCGAGGGCGTCCTCCATTACATGGGAGTCACCCACGTGCACGACATGTTCATCGAGCACGCTTTTGGCTTTTGCACGTTTCTTGATGTTGTCGAGTTGAGCAAGGGTTGCCTTTGGCACAACTTTAATCTTTGGTTTGGCAACTGTGCTCGTGGTGTCGGCTCCCAAGATTTGGAGTCCACCAAGGGCGTGTGGTAAGGCCATCACTACCTTGCCATTGTTGGTCTTGGATGGTCCGGCACTTGCCATTCTATCGTCCGTGTAACTTGCATATGAAGACTGTTTTGAGGATCACCCCACAACATGCGGCGAGGTGTTGCCTCTTGAAATCTTCTTTCTCTCACAAACAGTGAGGCAATAATAAATTGTATTTCTAATTGTCTGCATCGCCAAGATTAGTAGAATTGCGTGGATTCTAGGCAAAACCCCAAGCCGTGACTAACGGCACTAGTCCAACTAGAAATCCTAGGAAAACAAAATGAAGACAAATAGAAAAAGAGACCACAAAAAATTGAGCACCGCTCATATGGTGAGGAGGAGGGGAGGGGTGTCAACTCTAACTAAGAGATTCCACCTTTGCACACTCCTCCCTCACTCCTCTTGTCTTATTTCTTGTCATCTGGTCTTCCTTGGCCTCCTCTTCAGTCCTCTTGGTGCATGTTTTTCCTCCTTGGAAACGGCTCCCATGTGTCCCACGACGATGGGGAGGCCTGAATTTTTTTCCAAAGCATTGTCTTTCTCTTTATCCTCTCAAGCTATGGGAGTCCCTGGTCTTAGGGATGGGAAATTCCCTATTTTTCTGCTTGAAGGAGGGAGGAGAGAGCCTTGAGTCAAGGGGGAAATGGTGGTTTCTGAGACGAGCACTCCTCATCCCGTCCGATGAAACTTCAACCAGCCCCCTAGGCAAAAGAGGAAGATCAAATGGGTGAAGAGGATGAAGAACAATTCCTTAAGAGCTTTCTAACACATTTTATAGTACACAAATTGGTTAAGTTTTAAGCCCGTAACCCTTGTGGCATTTCTGTTTTTGCTACAGCTACTCGCGGCATTTCATACCTCTCGTTGTCGCTTGAACCGTCACACCCTTAGTTGGGAGGAACATCCTACTATAAAAGCACTGTAACGTGTTAGATCTCAAGCTCCTCCACGGAATTCAAAGTTCCCAGAATCACGTGCAGAGCTTGCTAAAGGTGTTGTCCCCTCCGCGTCACTCTTGGGGACACTCGTCATCAACAACACATGCCAGGAGGCTTGAATACTTCGAGTCTCTGGAGACCCATTTCCGTTTTCACCTCACTGCCTCATTTTAGGTCCCAATCTGGGGGGTATTACTTCAAACTTGTGAGTTTGCATAATGTTTATGCAAATAAAGCTCAAAATTTGTATTAATGAACCTGGATTTTGTTTGTGACGGAACGACGTAAAATCCTCTTGTGCACGGTATGTTCAGCGAACTTGCACTGGCACTTTCCATTCCTCTTGTGCCTCCCTCCCTCGCTCTCTATCCCTTGCCTTGCTCACTTGAGGAGGCGGGGAGAAGAGGGCAAGAATGAGGGCTCAAGGCCACAGGCCTCGTTCCTCGAGGCCTTGCGGCCTCTTGGCCGCCGATCGAGTGACCAGCTTGATCGGCGGCCAACAGGTGGCCAACCGATGGCCGGCCGGTCACCTAACCGGCCAACTCCTGTCCAACCGGCCGGCACCCAGGTGGCCAGCCCTTTGCTGGCCGCCTGCCAGCCCTCGTAGTGGAGAGAGGTTGTGTCAAACCACCCCTTGCAACTAGAGGGAGGGCCGAACTCGTCCTCCCGCTGCATCAACCCTGTGTATGCATGGATGTACTGGCTATTTCACCCTTCTCCTAAAGCAAGACGAGATACAAAAATAATTCTTTTTAATAGATTTATATTATGAAGACCTTATTGACATGTTTTAATCAAATTTCATGTGAATTTACGTATGTAGTAATTCCTTGTGTTTTTCCCCCTCAAATTGAAATCTGTCTTGTGTAAGTGACTATGGTGAAATTGATTTTTTCTTCGGTATCCACTATCAGTTCAACCTCGAATACAACTTAAGAGTCTAGCGTCACATTGGAATGAGTGAAGGGTCAAGATTGGCCTCACTCTCCATAGGCGGTCATGCTTGATCCACGTTAAGGTGCATTGAGGAGGACCCTCCACGTAGTCCTGTCAACCCTTGCCAGGCCCATCAGTGTATGTCTCATTTTTTGCAAGAAAGATTAAAAATAAACTGCCGTCACCACATCCACCAAGTGGAATGTACCTTTGCATGCTACAAGGTGTTCTATGAATGCATCTGAAAATTTGATGAATGTACTGAGCACCTTGTCTGAGGGATGGGTCTCACATTCTAGTCAAGCTCACAAAAGTGAACAAGGTAGTATACATCACACTTCAGAGAGCATTTCTGAAATTGGATGTCGAATAGGGATACTTGACAACCCAAAAATCTCAAAGAACCAAGAATCTAGGATAGTCAACGTGCCCCAACTGGGGTAAAAGATTTGAGCATTGGCAAACAAACAACGTGGTGGACTTACCAAAACCAAATAAATGTGGGTTGTCTAATCACATTATCATTTAATGAATTTTGAGACGTCGCACACGTGCACATCATTGTCACTCGTTGTTCCTTTCCCAAGTAGCTCACTACCAACTATTTGCCTAAACCCTACTAAGGTTGCTCTTTTGTATCTGGCAATTTGTTGTCACCATGCTTGTCTACAAGTTGCATATGGACATCCAAGAAAAATGCACTTTGACGATAGACCGCTTCGCTTGACAAGGACCTCAAACAACATCAAGGGCCAACAAAACAAGGCGCATGTGACATTGGGTCAAGAGGAGGATCAGGCAAGGCACTTCTAATGTATTTATCCCTTTTGGAAACATTTCAAAGATAATGGGTTTTTGGGCAGACTTACAAGTCATCCAATTCTCACTGAACCACCTCTGCGTTACTCCCACTTTAAGGATTATCTATTACGCCGTATGGAACTAAGTTGGTTAAGAGGGACGAGGTGTGGGATAATAGAAAGTTCTAGGAAATGGGACTAATGGGTACTTTGCATTCGAATGTAAATGTACTTTGATGACAAGTGTCGTGTGAGTTGAGAACATATATACAATGCTGATGATAAGCATGAGATAGATGTTAGGTCCTCGCACCTCGAGCCAGTCGACGCGTGCGAGGTTACACCGAGAGTAGCTACTTCAAGAAACTCTGCCAAGAAGTCGCCCGAGCAATATCAAAACATTGATATGGTTTTTCACACTTCTCCCCACCATGGTGGAAAGTGGACAAAGTTGTCACATGCTTTTGGAACAAAGCACAGGAGGTTGGGGCAGGTGGCCAAAATTCCCTCGGCCAATCTATGGAATAATCCAAAGGTCGTCAAACACGGACCAAAAATGTAATGATAAAAATGTCCACATGCATAGTTAAGGGAATTGTGTATGTCAGGAATGTAACAATTCTTTCCATTTTAGCCGTGAAGTCTCAGTGTGTAAGCAGACTCAGGCCAATGCCCATGGTGGTAGCCATCGATCAAATGATTGACGTTTTGGAGGTTGTCATAGGGCTAGCAGTTATTGTGCGTAGCGTCATACCCTTTCCACTTGACCAGCTACTTGTTTACCCACTGTGTCGATGTATGATGATATCTTCAATCATGCACTCCATATCCTCATCCACTTGCACAAGAGGTGGTGGTACGATGTATCTTGTGGGGGGGGGGGTCCTTACTGGGATCTCGATGGTCATAGAGCTTGCTAGTGTGGGAGGATGGTTCACCATGCAATCAGGCAGGCACATGGTGTGCGAGGACAGGGATTTACATCGACTCGTTCTCAAATAGTTCCAATCAGCGGGATCCTTGGAGTTTGATGTTTGATGAGCTGAGGAGGACATGATCGCAAGCACTAAAGACGCCATTACTGCGATGTCAGTCGGCCACTCACTTCATAGGTAGTTGTGTCCCCGCTAGGGTTTGTGATGCTTCCTCCCAAACACCTGAGAAATCCTTGTAGTGGATATGGACTACGGGAATGATGCTTTGACATAGTTATCCTACTAGTGTGGTGGGAATTTTGTGTTGACCGGCCTGAAAATAGGACTGACACAGTAGCACCTGCTATCAGCTCCTAGCATTTCAGCTAGGAGAAGGCATCGCACTCATAATTATGGTTCCACACTGAGCAGTTCCTAGGCAATCACTTGCTAGCAACTGTGTCCACTTAACACTTGGTCACTTTCGCGCGAGGTGCTAGTCAAAGACTAACTCCTTCAGCTTAGACCAACCAGTTTCTTCTTTATATTGCTCCTTTGTTGGATAACTCTGTGAGGAGCATCTTAGGCCAGATTGTGTGATTAGAATGAGGAATGAGCCTAATACATATAGTCCTAGGCCTGGCTTCTAAGGTGTGTGGATAGTGGCACTTTTGCGGTGGCCACTCCACACCACCTCACCAGCTCGCCAATTGGCGCATCCACTGACCGCCAAGTGGCACATCCTCCTCATGAATGGAGAAATGTCTAAGAAACTTCCCCTGTGAAAGAAGGTCAAAAACCTTCCTGCACACATCAAGGCTTGATGGCAGGACTTGTTGTCCCTAAGTGGACTACACTTCTGGTGTCTCGCTTGGAATTGCACCACGAACAAGGTTTGGGGGACTTACTCCAAGGGAGCAGTGCATGCCCAACCTGTTCGTTGAGCCATGGCAGTGGCCATGGGGCATAAATGAACAACAATCTCTCCCTTGCACCTTAGGCCACCTGCTGTGGTAGTTTTCTTCTGTAGCTGTGTGTTGTGTTTGTGCACGTCAGTTTCTTGGTCTTTAGTTCTCATCTCTTGCATCCACCATGCCAACTCCTCGAGCACCTACAACATGCAAGTCGCTGTTGAGCGGCTTTGCCAAGAAGTCTGCAAGCATTTTCTTGGTTGCAACGTGCTCCAGTTCAACGACACCCATGGCGACAAGGTCACGTGAGTAGTGGTACCGAATTTCGATGTGCTTTGTACGCCGGGAGATCATGTCGTCCTCTGCCATAGCAATGGCACTTTGGTTGTCGATGCGGATGACCGTTGCTTCCTCTTGTGGTGCGTTGATCCCATCAAGCAAACTGCAAAGCCACTATGTTTCCTTGCACACTTCAGAGAGTGCAATGTACTCTGCCTCAGTAGTAGAAATCGAGACGTAGTCCTCCTTCCTGCTTGCCCACTAGACCGCACCACCATTGAGAAGACAGAAAAACCCTAAGGTGGACTTCATGTCGTCAATCTGCCCTCCCTAGTCCGCGTCAGTGTAGCATGTCAGTTGCAGCAAGTCTGATCCTTCTATACCTCCAAATCGAAGTCCCATGTGTCGAGTCTTTTTGAGGTAGCAAAAAACCCGCTTCACGGCCTACCAATGTTCTGGCCCAGGGCTGGCCACAAACCTGCTCACCTGGCCTACCGCATAAGCAATGTCTGGTCGCGTTCCCACCATCGCATACAACGGCGGATTGGTACGAAACGTTTTGCATCTCCCGTCGGTCTGCCTCGTTGCTTGGTGACATGGAGGACGAGAGCTTGAAGTCGGAGGGCATGGAGGTGCTAACGGGTTTGCAGTCCTTCATTTTGTAGCGCTTCAAGACGTCCATGATGTACTTGGTCTGGTTGAGCTGAATGGTGCCTGCTTTGCGGTTGCGGCGAACAGCAATGTCAAGGTAGTACTCCAGAGGTCCCAGGTCCTTCATCTTGAACCTGCTGGCCAGATTTTCCTTGAGGTCCGTAAGGGCCTCCCGTGAGGAAGAACACATGATAAGATCGTCCACATACAACGCCACGAGAAGCAAGCCACGTTCGTCCTCCCGCATATAGACGCTGGGATCATTCTTGTAGTTTGCGAAGGAGATCTCAGCCATGAATCTGTCCATCTCCTTGTACCAGATCCATGGGGCCTGTTTGAGCCTGTACAACGCCTTCACCAGCTTGCACACATTACCCTCGGGTGCTTTGATACCTTCCGGTACCTCCATTAGCACCTCCTTGTTGAGCTTCCTATAAAGGAAGGCTGCCTTCACATCCATCTGGTGGATCTCAAGGTCTTTGGCGGTAGCAACGGCAAGCAAGGACCTGATGGAGGCAAACGTGATGACAGGTGTGAAGGTCTCATCACACTCAGACCCTACGCACTGTGAGAATCCTTTTACCACGACCTTTGCCTTGTAATTGTCGATGCTATCATCTTGCTTACGCTTCAACCTGAGCACCCACTTTGTGCCCACCACGTGAGCGTTAGCGGGTCTGTTCACCAGCACCCATGTGCCATTTTCTTCAATGGACGCAAGCTCACTGTCCACCGCCTCCTTCTACTTGGCCGCATTTGGCCTTGCCAGCGCCTCAGCCACAGTGAGCGGCTCTCCGTGAGCCAAACATGATCAACTTAGTCCAGTTCAACTTCCGGTGTCAGCGTCGTACTTTGGAGTTTGTTTTCTCTGTCGTGTACTGCGATACTGCATTGCTGGTGGATCTTCGCAATGCTGTTGCTCCTGTGCTGCTGGCTGCCCTGAAGTTAAGTTTTCTTCTTTTGAAGAGCCACCGGCCTCCGAGCTGGTTTCAGAGGCCTCGGATGTCTCCGACTCTGTGTCGGAGCTTGCCGCTGCGTCAACCTGCGTAGCCGCTCTCCCTGCCACACCACTCTTCTTCATGGCCTGCCGCACTGGCACCACTTGCCAGTTTTCAGGCGCTTGATCTCCTCAATCCAGGAGCACCAACCACTCTTCCTGTTTTGGAGCTTGTGTGGGATCAAGCACTTCTTCCTTGCCTCATTTTCTCTCGTCAAAGATCACGTCCCGACTTGTGATGAGTCTTCCTGCTGCCAGGTCCCATAGGCGTAGGTCTTGTGGGCTGTCTCATAGCCCACTATCACGCACTTTCGTGCTCTTGCATCTAGCTTGCCGCCACCCTCTCCTGCCTGGACCTTTGCCCATGCGGTGCAACCAAAGACTTTGAGGTGTGATGCATCTGGCTTCTTCCCTGACCATAATTCTTGTGGCATCATCTGTTGTTTGCCCTTTTTCTTGCCGCGCCTGTCCAGAGCAGCCGCAGGAGTCAGGTTGACAATGTAGCATGCCGTTCTTGCCACTTCCGCCTAAAAGCATGGTGGATGTTTTGCATCGAAGAGCATGCTGTACACCATGCTGAGGATGGTCTGATTCATCCACTCAGCCACACCATTGCTTTGTGGTGTGTAGGGAGTTGCGGGCTGGTGGTTCATCCCGTGTTGCTGGAACTAGCCCTTGCATGCTTCATACTCGCCGTCATTGTCGCTTCGTATTGCTTTAACTTTCTTTCCAGTCTGCCGCTCCACCATAGGGACAAACTCCTGCATCTTTTCTCTGACCTCTCCCTTGGTTTTGAGGAAGAAGATCCACACATTGTGGCTGTGGTCATCGACAAAGGTCAGAAAGTACTTGCTACCACCGTTTGACGCCATGCGAAAGGGTCCACACACGTCGGTGTGAGTCAGGTCAAGGGCTGATTCTGTGCGGCGACCGTTGCGCTCAAAGCGCGTTTGCTTGGTCTTGCCTCGGAGGCAAGGTTCACACAGGCTGCCACACCCAACCGCATCCTTCTTGCAACCATTCATGCCGCAGACCAGCTGTTGTTGCTGAATGACCTGAAGCGTGCTGTTTGCAACGTGCCCAAAGCATCCATGCCACAGATCAGCGTCTTCGTCCTTTGCGACAGAGGATGCTTTTTCAATTTCTGTAGGTGTGCTCTCCTGCGTTGGTGCCGAGACCACTGCCTCCGCCACACCCGCATGACCCTCATCTTCCGAGCTCTTTGTTGCAGTTGTCTGCAATACGTAGAGCCCGTCAACCCGTGGGACCTGTGCCACGAGATCTTTGTTGGCGTAGAGGACCTTGATGTCCTCGTTCCTGGCGATGACCGCCTTCTTCTGCGTGAACACCACCATCATGTCGTTATTTGTTATTCTTGACACGGATAGGAGGTTTACCAAAAATGAGGGCATGTAGACCACGTCACGTAACCGTAGGTCCTTCTCCGTACCATTGAGGCTGGTGCTCACGAGCTTGTCTCCCATGCCCTTTGCATTCACAACGCTACCGTTTGCGCATCTGAACCGCCGCTCGGTGGGGCCGATGGAGACAACTCCAGCTTGGTCGTTGCTAGAGTGATGGTCGGTGCCAGAGTCAAGCCCGAACGCTCCTAGCCTGAGTAGCACCGCTCCATTTGCCGGAGGCGTGCCATGTGCTATCATGTTGGTGACTACTTTGCCACCCTTTTTTCTGCCTTTGTTTCCACCGCTTCAACCGTCTTCCTTCTTTGGCGACCTGCACTCTCTTGCCCATTGCCCAGGTTTGCCGTAGTTGCAGCAGTTTCCCTGTCGCTTGGGAGCCTTGCCACCATTGTCGCCTCCACTGCCACCTTTATGACCAGAGGCTGATCCTTTGCTCTCTTCTCTACCGCAGCGTATGGCATATGCTGAGAAGTTGGCCTCACTTCCGCTACGGCGCATGGCCTCGTTCCGCACGTACTCGGACACTGCCATATACGTTAGGTCATCCTCCTTCCAACCACCCATGATGGTGATCATTGGACCCCAGCTTTCTGGTAGCGCCATGAGGAGGATCATAGCTTGCATGTTTTCGTCAAGGTCCCACTTCATCTCGCGAGCCTTGCTAAGGAGTTCTTCAAACTCCGGTAGGAAATTGGGAATTGATTCACCCTTATTCACCCGCATGCTGATCAGCCATTGTAGGATGAATAATCTATTCACGAGGGAGGTGGATTGGTGCTTGCGCTTGATTTTCTCGTAAGCTTTGAAAGCCAGCGTGTGCCTGGTAATGATGGGAACATACTTCTTAGCAATCACGTTGCTGAGGGATGACATGACAATATCATTCTGTAACATCCATGCCTCGTGCTCTTGTGAGCCCATCGCAGGAACCTGCTCCTCTCCTTTTAGAAGCTTGATGAAGTCGCGCACTTTCATTGCCAGTTCAAACTGCCATCTCCAGAGTGGAAAGTCGTTCCCATCAAAGACCTGGATTCCTCCCAAAGATCCGAGACCTTGCGGCAATGCGGTAGCACTCACGGTTGCTCCAATGACCTGACTTGTGGTAGCCACTGTTGAGTTTGAGGACTGCCCTGCGGCAGCCCCTGTTGTGTTTGAGGACTGCCTTGCGGTAACCCCCACTGCTCCTGATGGGCCAGCCATTTTTACTACCCTTTTCTGCAATTTGCGTCTCTGCTACGTTGAGGCTGATGTAGGCTGATGTTAGCTGATATCTATTACCAGTTTTAAGGTGCAGTTCCGTTGCTTACCCCTCCAGCCGATGTTACCTGCAAACAGTGAAGACAGATCACACTAGCACACCCATAGTCTTTCCTCCAAGGGAAGAGCTTGTCCTAGTTGGGACCGAAGGGTCGTAGCTCCAAGGGCAGAGCTTGTCCTTGGTCCCTGTGTGCTAGGTGCAAGTTCAGCCATTGGGGCTGATGAAGCAGATGGAGCTGATGGAGTTGATGAAGCTGAAGTGCGCACCTAGAGAAAGATTACGAGAGTTGAGTGAAGCGTGCATTACAACTGGTCAGTGTGGGCCCATAACCCTTTGTCAACCGGCCTGAGGCAAACGGACTAGAAAACAGGGCCAACACAATAGCACCTGCTGTATGCTCCTAGAATTTCAGCTAGGAGAAGATGTCACCCTCAGGATCATGGTTGCACACTGAGCAGTTCCTAGGCAATCACTTGCTACCAATTGTGTCCACTTAACACTTGGTCACTTTCGCGTGAGGTGCTAGTCAAAGACTAACTCCTGGGGCTTAGACCAACCAGTGTCTTCTTTATAGTGTTCCTTAGTTGGATAACTCTGTGAGGAGCATCAAAGGCCAGATTGTGTGATTATAATGAGGAATGAGCCTAGTACATATAGTCCTAGGTCTGGCTTCTAAGGTGTGTGGGTAGTGGCACTTTTGGAGTGGCCACTCTACACCACCTCACCAGCTCGCCAATTGGCGCATCAACTGACCACCAAGTGGCACATCCTCCTCATGCATGGAGAAATGTCAAAGAAACTTCCCTTGTGCAGGTAGGAAAGAAACCTTCCTGCGCACATCAAGGCTCGATCACAGGACCTGTTGTCCCTGAGTCCAACATGCTATCGGTTGCGCTACAGTTCTGGTGTCTCGCTTGGACTTGCACCACGAATAAGGTTTTGGGGGACTTACTCGAAGGTAGCAGTGCATGCCCAACCTGTTCGTTGAGCCATAGCAGTGGCCATGGGGCATAAAAAACAACAATTTGTTGTTGATCATTGCAAACGCTGTTTCAT
The DNA here is from genome assembly GCA_023375785.1 of Penium margaritaceum. Classification (NCBI taxonomy): domain Eukaryota; kingdom Viridiplantae; phylum Streptophyta; class Zygnematophyceae; order Desmidiales; family Peniaceae; genus Penium; species Penium margaritaceum. The sequence continues at coordinate 24,721 of SZWC01004107.1, forward strand.
CCATTGGGGTGGAAGCAGCGGAGCTGTATACGAGTTTTGCGGTTGGCAGTTTGGCTGCCCAATCGCTGTCATGCGGCTTGCATAGTGTTAAGAGAAGCTATTTGAGCATCTTATAGGTCCACTCCATTTTCCCATCTATTTCAGGATGGAACACCGTTAAAAGTTGGATCCCACTGTCACAACGTGTCATCAACTCAGACCAAAAGCAGACTGGCGCGAGTTGATGTGTGTTACAATAGCTGGATTCAACTATCAACTTCGTTCCATCCAGGATGTGAGAGCACCCATCTTACCCAGGCATGTCAAGGGAAACCGTTGGTGCATTTTGACTTGTTATGCGACCATGCAAGCTAAACAGAGCCAAATCTCCACCCAATCACTGGTCAGCTGATAGCCAATGTGAGCTCACATAGGGCCTCATTAGATGTCTAGTACACCCCACTAAGGGATTACCTCAAACCCTATGGTGTCTATATGGCATCCAAGTATACCCACCTTGAGCATAGTCAAAGTTTGAAACACCATAGCGTACTCAAACGTGAATGAAATCACGTGATTGAAGTGACTCCACGTATGTGACGTTGTGTACTTTAAGAATCAGAAGTTAGTTTTGAATTTAGACAATTACAGAGACACCAAGCTGAATTTTACACAGTTCCAACCTGTGAGAGCACCCACTTTACCCACACATGTCAAGGGGGACTTTGACAAGGATTTTGACGGGTAAGACAAGACAAAGTTTCGTTTCAAACGACTTCTACTGGCAATGAAGATTCACTCGCCTAGTCTTTGTACCACCATTCAAGGATTTGAGACAAACTCTACATTGGAGGAATGCCACGACACCTGTCCTAGTGGAAACTTTTGCAAGACAAGGCGCTAAAGAATTAGATGAAGTATAACTGGTGGGACACGATTCTGATTGATGTGGTAGCCTTCTACAAATCGCACAACACTTGTCAGTGGCAAAAATCTAGTCGCACAAGATCATGAGGACCACTCCAATCTCTCCCTATTCCAACACAGTCATGGGTCTACATCAACATGGAATTTGTGAGAGGATTTGTGTGTTTCTAACCAGATTGTGCATCTACACATTGTGCCAAACACCATCATCAGCGATAGAGACATTTTGTTCCGTTGCCTTTATTTTTTCGCGAACAGATGACAAACTATGGCAATCAGATCCAGCGATCAATGGTATTCCATCCTCAAACTGATAAGCAAACCGAGCGGACTACTGAGACACTCAAACAACTTCTCCACACTATATGCAAGCCACTCGGCAGTGATTGGGCAGCAAAATTGGTAGACGCCAAACTCGCATACCACTCCGCAACTTCCATTGCAACGAGTTAAACTCCATTCAGAGTGGTCTACAGTTGACTTCCTGGCACGACGACAGGAATTCAATCTCATAGCAACATTCATGCAAACAACACCCATCGACAGGATTTTTACAATGTTTGGGAAAAAACATGACAAACTGTCGTAAAGACAAAAGAAGTTTTGAAGCGAGTAGCTAATCAAAACTGTAGTGATTACATGTTCAGGTCTAGAGATCGCGTCCTACTCAACTAGACGGCCATCAAAATCTGATGAGAGGACAACCAAAAGTTCAAACCTTTGTGGTTTGGACAGTTTAAGGTTGAGCGAATGCAATTTGCTATCGTCGCTCATGTGACAACATGGTGATCTACCTTGTCTTCCACATCTGTTGTGATGTGAGTCATCCCCGTCTGTTTGTACAGCTTACTTTGACCACTTGGCCGTGTCCATGCTCGTGTAGATCCTTGGTGCGGATGCAGCTGGCACCGGAGCACTGACGAGTAGTGGCTTCATCCACCAACAACTGCCAGAAGCTGCCACAACATCTTGGGTGCTTACCGGGTGCTGTGGAGTTTTTCTGCAGACGCTGAAGTTTCATAGATGGACTGGATCTCGAGCCTGATTAGCATGTTTTGCATTGTCCGTCCACTGATCAATGTCAGGTTTGTGTGTGTGACCGGTCGTACCATCTGGCTCAACATTCTCCATCTCTAGGTTTTGAAAGTGTTGCGTTTGGATACCTGTGCGCAGAGTTACAGCCAAAACAATGGTTTTGGGCCGGTTTTAGGATAGATTGACACTGTTGTGTGTGTCACCTGCTGTGAATCATGGCATTCATTCACATTGTGTGCCTGTGAGTTGTCATTTCTCTCTGCATTACTAAGCTCTTGGAGCTTATGAGACTTTGCGCATCTCCCTAGCCTGACCCTTGTTGTTTCTTGCACCTGCTTGCTTGCTAGTGCGTCATATGACTGGACAGTGTCGCCACGTCAATAACGGCAAGGTTAGGAAGCTTCCTAGCAGTTTCTTATGCTATCAGTGCAGCGAGAGCTCTCTCGCTGAGCTACGCCGCAAACACGCAGCACCGGCAGCAGCAACAAGAGTCATCGCAGCCGCCGTGTCCTGGGACCCATTGCAGCCGACATTAACAGCAGCAACGTCTCCACACAATCACCACCGCCATAGCTAGAGGGGCATCGGTAGTGATGAGCTCCAATAGCCACACCGAGTGGTAATAGCAGTACTGGGTGGCAGTAGCAGTCGTGTCTGGCTACCAACCTGGACAAAAAAACAATAAAAATAGAGGGAGAAGTACATAGCAGCAACAGCTCGAGGAAATGGCTGCAAGCAGTAGCAACGTGCAGCGGCGGCAGCGGCTTGTAGCAGTGGTGGCATTAGCAGTTGTGAGCAGCAACATCAACACAAAAATTCAGTAGAAGCAAGAGTAGTGCAGCAACAACATTACAGTTGTAATGAAAATGACAAAAGCGGCATCGGCAGTAGGACAGCAACAGTGGTGGCGGCTGCAGCAGCAACATCCCCACCGTAGTAGTAGCATCGAGCTCACTCAAAACTACTGTGCGGTAGTGCTGCTACACAACACTACTGCGTAGTTGCGCACAACTTGCGTAGTACTACGCAATACCTGCGCAGTCATGCACAACCTTTGCGTAGCCACGAGCAAGGGATGATGCGGTCACCCCCATCGGTCACGCGGAGTTCGTGTCACTCACAGAAAAAGCTAGCATAAAGTACGCTAACATAAAAATGTTTTTTCTTTCTGTTGGCATGAAAAACGCTGATGTCATCATCGGGTGTGCAGACGTCAACAACTTTGGGGTCAAAACATAATTTTTTCTTGACGTTTCAATTCCTCAAGAAACACTATTGGTTTCTTGTTTGGAGCATTTTTTACGTTTGGCCCCATACTAAGCACTTGGATGGCGCCAATGAGTGACAAAGGTAAAGGCCTCAAAGATCCCTCCTCTTCCTCCTCTTTGGGCATCATGAGTCCACGGTCGTAGTCACTCGCAATCAACGAGCTTCATCGGATATAGGATGAAATATGTTGATAGTCGCAGCGGGAGATCGATGCATTGCAAGAGATTACTGAGCTACTATAGGGTCGTTCGGGAGCCTCATTGTAGCCACCAAGAGGATCTACTTGAGCTGCACCATCCGTTTAGCAGTCTACACCATACACAACGCTGCGGTCTCAGCACCCCTCATCACAGGTTGACACTTGGGATGAGGAGGAGATAGAGGATGACACACGCAAGGACAAGATTCCTGTCCTTGAGGAGCACATTCATGAGCTACATCTGGGATCACAACCTCTTATCCTGCCACATTCTTGTCGCAAGGATCAGGCACGTTGCTCAGTGTTGTTCATTTTTGGTACCGCTTCTCTCACTTGTGGTCCCCCTATACCTTGTCCACCATCTCCCGAGCCTGAGGTCGTCCTTCCCACGAAGCGACGACCGAAGGACTTTGAGACTCCTCCACTTTGTTACGATAGCGACGAGGGATTAGATTGTTGGGAGACCTTGTTTCAGGTGTGTGCCAATTCTGAGGACGTCTGGCCTTACTACCATAGCCAGTACCAGACTCGCAACGCTCACAAGGTCTACACAGCAGCGAGAGTGATTTACGGTCTTCTTTACACCATGTCGCAGGAGGCTGCAGTCGACTTCCACCCCACTCTGGGTGAGACTGGGACTAGGACTAGAGTTGATCAGTGCCACGGTCGGGTGCTGGCCCTCACAATTCTTGCTGTGGAGACCCATGCTACGAGGGCGGCCCGACTACGTGAGTCTCACTCTCCCCTTCAGGGTCTCACGAGGCTTGCAGCTGACTACTAGAGGTGCGTGATGCGCCTTTACATGCGCCTTGGGACCGGTGGCAGGACGCTGTTGTGGGCACTCGACACCATCATGATGGGGGCGCACTTGGACCATGTGAAGCTCTTTACGGGCTTTGATCATGTGGCTCTCTCTGAGTTGCTGGAGTTACTCTAGCTCATTTCTTCAACCCATTACTACTTCCTCCAGGCCACATCGGCTCATGAGGCTGCTATTGCCAGAGTCCACGTGTTGCAGTAGTGATTTCGACCCCTCCTACGCCTCTGTCCAAGTTCACCAGTCCCACCTCCATGGCTTCTCCTCCTCCTCTACCCCGAGGGATAACACTCATGGCGTTGTAGCAGCTGTACAAGGGAGGAAGGAGAAGAACTGACGTGAGAAGGAACAACACTAGCAATAGCAGTTGGTGTGTAGTAGTAGTGTATGTTCTCTCCATTGCTACAACTGTGGAGGTGCTCACTGCTACACGGAGTGTGAATAGCCCCTTGACTGGACTCAGATCATGCGTAGCCTTAAGGCGGCACCATGCAACAGATTTCCTTGAGTGACACATGGTGGAGGCATGCCACGACCTTGATTGCAGCGGACGCATCTGTCTCACCAGGTGGCAATGGTGATATGGACCTTCAGAATTGCACGATCGTGGAGCTTCGTGAGATACCGGCGCTTCGTACTCAGGGAGGTGCAAGTGTGTTGTCACAGTCAGATGGTCTCGCGACAGCTTGTCTTGCTGTGTCTGTTTCCCGTGATGATGCTTGTGATGGAGCTCAGATGACTTGTGATGAGGATGGACTTGACGGTACCGACTTGCTTTACGAGTCACAGATTCATGCTATTCGTCGTTGTCCTAAGTCTTCTGTTGAGCATCCAGCACAGGCAGAGTGTTACATCGCATTTTGCTTAGTGTCAACAACTGGTCATGAGCCGAGTGGCACCTGGATCATTGACTCTGGTGCCACCCATCACATGACCTGTCGTCGTAGTGACTCCGTTGTGCTGGGTCCTATTGCGTCTGTTTGGTCCTTTCTCATAGGGTCTGGTCAATCGCTGCCTGTGCAGGGAGTTGAGGTTGTGCAGTTTGATGGTTTGTCAGGCCCCTTGTACATTTCCGATGTGCTCTTTGTCCCTGCTCTTGAGCTCAGCCTGCTCTCTGTTTGTGCATGCACTAGGATTGCTGAGCACTTTGCTGACTCTTCCATAGTGACTGCTCTTGACACACATGCCATTGTGCTTTGTGCCTCTGTTGCTGATGACCTCTATCATGTGTCATATTGCATTCCCCTGGTTTCTTCTCCACCTCCCTCTGGTGCATGTGTGTTTGTCACTGGCGTTCTCTTCCCTCAGCACCAGCGCTTCTGCCATGTGAGCTCGGACACTATGTCTAAGCTCATTCAAACTCAGACAGCCCTCGGTCTTGATGTGGCTTCCTTTGAGAAGCCGCCCAAGACTGATTGTCTTTTTTGTACCCAGGGTAAGATGCATCGTTGCTCTTACCCTGACTCCTCCCAAGCACTGCGCCCACTAGAGTTGGTCCACTCAGACCTTCTTGGTCTTCTCCCATGTTGAAAATATGAATCGTTTGAATATCACAGTTTGCTCACAAGATAGCGCATGCCAATCGCACAATCTGGTGGATCAACACAGGCTCACCAAGCCAGATCCACAACACACTACAATTTGAGAGTGGAGAGAGGAATCCTTGATTCAAGACACTCTAACTCCTGGGAACATGGGTAGCTAGACTATCTCTGTAAACATTTGAGAAAGAATGAAAAAATGAAAGAAGAACTTAAATGGTCCTGTGGCTGTTCACGCTTGCTCGCTCTCCCAATGCGTGCACAGCAACAATCCTGCCCACTGTTCCGCTAAGTGTGCCTCCTTACAGACTCAAGTTCCGTTTTGTCTCAATCTTGCTCCATCACAAGCTAGACCAAACTCCCCCACTTCCGGCGATCCAGCTTCATTCATCTGTTTGCCGTCATCCATTGATCTGCCAATATCAGAATGTCGTCAGCGGTAGATGTTGCTTGATAATCAATCAACTGATCAACTATCAAAACCTGCCTGCCATCTTGTCCGGCTTTCAATGTCTTCTCTTCTATCAGCCCTCTTCTCCAAGTCAGCATATGCCTTTCCAGCTCGCTGCCGTTTGCCTCTCCGTTCACTTGTGCAATGTCTTGCAGACTATATGATGTTGCTGAGAGATGAACTATCGCAAACAGGTACAAGGCATGGGCTGACGGAGGCATGGGATTACCCTCTCTGTCAGACCCTGAGTAGAGCAGGAGCAGTTGGATGTGAGTAGGTTGCGGAGGGTCAGGGGAGAGAGTGCCACCTCTCCCTTGGCCCTCTGCATTATCCGTCATTGGAGCATACCCCATTTTGTCCATTTCCAACATTCCCCCCCCATATGCTCCAATGTCCCCAACAAAACAACAAGAAAAAGAAAAGAAATGTAAAACACTTCTACAAACTAATCCATACC
>SZWC01004107.1:34409-44546 GCA_023375785.1 Penium margaritaceum
GCAAGTTCTTCTGTGATGAAATCTCCAGCTTCTAAAGCATGTCGTTGATAGTTGTCATGAGAGGATCTGGTGGGTGTGTCATCAGCTGCTGAGATGAAGTTGATAGAGGTATTGCCTGACCCACTGGTTTGCTGTCCAACTGTCTCCATTTAATGCATCAGTTGAGACCAGCTCTGTGCCATCTGGGTCAATATTTGTCTTAAGTTTCCCGGAAGCATAGTGTTTTGATGAGGAGTCGGGTTTCGGACCAGTTTTCAGCAGTGCATGTTGAGGTGGAGGATATCTTGGTTTTCTTGGCTTGTCATTATATCTGTTCAGATGTCCGAGTTGTTGGCAGTTCCAACATCTCACATGCTCAACTCCTTTGCTTCCGGGAGCACCAGGTGAAATTTTGCCTCCATGAGTGAGAAGCCGCTGCGATGGTTGACAAGGAAAATGGGTGTTTGGAAATCCGCCCTGACCATGGCCTTGAAAGTTGGGCCGTTGGTTGAAGTGTTGTGTCCCCATTCGAGCGGCCAGAGCTGCTTCAACCCCTTCAGGACTCTTGAGATGTTTTTCTTCAGCTCTGTAGAGAGATTCACAGGCACATTCAAGAGTTAGTTTGTATGCTCCAACAGCTGGTGCCTGGCCTGCTGGTACTGCAGCTGCCGCTGCCCCTGCTCCAAGCGCTGCTGGTAGTAGTCTGGTAGCTTCAAGTGTCTGGAGTCTGCTGTCAGTTTTAGCTCCTGGAAATCCAGAAGCTGTTCAACTGTGGTGTCGAATCTGGATGGAAGACTGGCAAAGAGCCGCAGAACCACCACTTTCTCAGGTAGGGCTTGTCCCATAGATGTGATGCTTTCAACCAACTGGTTTAAGTGAGCAACACGATCTTCCAGTCGAACAGTGTCACCCATCTTCAGCTCACAAAACTGGATGAATACAGTGTGGAGTTCAGAGTCACCGGTTTTTTCATAGCGTTGTTGTAGGGTCACCCTTGCAGTTCGTGCATCAAGGGTGGCATTGTTATCTTTGATCAGAAACTTGAGTCTTTCAGAAACTTGCATCGCCAAAATGGCAAAGGCCTGACCACATCGTCTCTTCCATTGCGCCTTCTCTTCGGTGGTGGCATTTGGATCCAATGTCTATTCTGGTGGATCAGAGACAGCTCCCCATAGACCTTTGGCCATGAACACCATCTTCATATTGAATGCAAACTCATTGTATCCTGTCCCGTCAAATGACTGTACTTTGAAATGGTCACCCAGTCCGCCACCGCTGAAGCTTGCAATGATGCCCTGCTGCGTCTCTAAGGTTAGAACAACAGCGCAACCAGTCTTCTAAATGATTTTGTGACACATCTGCTCTGATACCAATTTTTGGAAGCATGAATCGCTTGAATGTCACAATTTCCTCACAAGACAACGCATGCCAATCGCACAATCTGGTGGATCAACACAGGCTCACTAGGCCAGATCCACAACACACTGTGATGTGAGAGTGGAGAGAGGAATCCTTGATTCAAGACACTTTAACTCCCGGGCACATGGATAGCTAGACTATCTCTGTAAATAGTTGAAAAAGAATGAACAAAAAAGAAGAAGTTAACTGGTCCTGTCGCTATTCACGCTCGCTCGCTCTGTTAAGGCGTGCACAACGACAGTCCCACCCACTGTTCTGCTAAGTCTGCCTGCCGCTCCTTTGAGACTCAGGTTCCGTTCCGTCTCGCTCCATCACAAGCTTGACTGAACCCCCCCACTTCCGGCAATTCAGCTTCATTTATCTGTTTGTTTTCATCCATCGATCTGCCAATAACAGAATGTCGTCAGCCGTTGATGTTTCTCGATAATCGATCAACTGATCGACTATCGAAACCTTTCCGCCATCTTGTCTTGCTTCCAATGTCTTCTCTTCTTTCAGCCCTCTTCTCCACGTCAGCATATGCCTGTCCAGCTTGCTGCTGCTTGCCTCTCCATTCACTTGTGCAATGTCTTGCAGACTGTATGATGTCGCTCAGAGATGAACTATCGCAAACAGGTACAAGGCATGGGCTGACGGAGGCATGGGACCACCCTCTCTGTCAGACCCTGAGTAAAGCAAGAGTAGTGGGATGCAGGTGGGCTGTGCAGGGTCAGGGGAGAGAGTGGCACCTCTCCGCTGGCCCTCTGCATTATGCCTCATTGGAGCATGCCCCATTTTGTCCATTTCCAACATCCCAGTCGAGTCCCTCTCTGATCGGGGTCGTTATGTTCTCACCCTGACTGATGAATTCACCTGGATGTAGTGGGTCTATAGCCTCCGCCACAAGAGCGATGCCGCGTAGGCGGTCCGCCTCTGGCTTCTGATGGTTGAGCGTCAATCTCGTCACACCCTGCACACGTTTTGCTCGGATCATGGTGGCGAGTTCTTAAGCGAGATGGATGCCTACTTTGTTGAGCACGGTATCTTTCACCAGCTTTCCGCCCTTGCTACACCACAGCATAATGGTGTGTCTCAGCGTTAGAACCGCACCATTGAGGATTCGGTTAACGCTATGTTGTCTAAGTGCGTTCTTTACCAGTCCTTTGCCTTTGAGGGCTTCTCGTACATGACGTGGGTCTGGAAAAGGTTGCCGCATGGTCCACTTCCAGACCATGTCACGTCTTACGAGTTGTAGTTCGACCATGGTGTTGATCTCTGTCTTGCCCACGTTTGGGGATCCCTCGCCTTTTTCTAGCACACCGAGGACTAGCAGAGTCCAAGGTCTCACCTTGCGGACGCATGTATGCCTTCCTCCGCATCTTCCCGCGGTCAAAGGCCTGGCCCTTGTGGGACCCTACTCGCCAAAGTAGTGTTAAGTCTCGAGATGCTCTCTTCTTTGAGGCTCTTACCTACTGCCATTTGTCCAGCATTCAATTGGTGGCCACCGACCACGTTCCTACTTGTGTGGTCTCCTGATGGATGGGGGAGTCTAGTCTTGCGGATGGGTCCATCTGGGCCTCCTCACCTACGGTCTGGTCTCCGGCTGCTAACAATCCGACCATCATGGCTGAGGGTCCATTAGCCTCGTGAGTCCCCTCTGGCACACCTGATCCGGTGCCGGTGTCGGACCCCTCTGGTACACCTGATCCCGTGCTAGTTTTGGTCCCCTATGACATACCTGATCCCGTGCAGGTATCAGACCCCCCTGGCACACCTAATCCAGTGCCGGTGTCTAGCACATCTGATCCCGTACCAGTGTCGGTCCCCTTTGGCACACCTGATCCCGTGCTAGTGTTTGTCCTCTCTGTCACACCCACTCTCGTTCATGCACCTGTTTTGCCTACGGCTATGGCCCAGCAGCCTTCTTCGCAGCCTAAGGTGAGGACCTATGCATCGGGCTACTCCTGCGCGCCTGGTGGTTGTCTCCGACCATTGGCCTCTAGGGCTTAGTGAACTACTGACTTAGCGCCTAGATACCCGTCCTGTACTATTCAGAGTGGCGAGCCTGGCTCGAAGGTCCTTGGCCTGAGTTTCCATGCAGACTACACTGAGGTGCATCCTACATGTCCTGTCAGCCACGAGTTGGTCTTCTGAGAGTTCTTGGTGGCTTGCGATTCTGCAGCCGACCTTGTCGTGGTCAGACCAAGTTCGGAGGCATGTGCCTAATCCACCCTGAGCTCTCCCTCAACGACGCCTGATCCAGGCACGTTGAAAGAAGCACTCTTAGCTCAAGATGTAGACTTGTGGCGTGTTGCTTGTGAGGATGAGCTGAGAGTCATCCATGAGCAAGGGGTCTACGAACTTGTCGCCCTCCCGTCTGTGCGCAAGGCTATACAGGCCAGGTGGGTCATTCGAAAGAAGGTGAAGCCTGATGGCACTCTGGATCGCTACAAGGCTCGCTTGACGATCAAGGGATTCTCGCAAAGAATTCTTTGACCGTCATTCGCAAGAAGGTGAAGCTTGATGGCATCCTGAATGCCATTGCAGAGAACTTTGGTGGATTTCATGCACGCACAAAGCACAGTGCTGTTGAGCATCACTTTGTGCGTGATCTTGTGGAGCGACGGGTGATCTTTGTCATTTGGGCCAGCACGGACATGCAATGGGCTGAATTCTTGACCAAGGCACTTGTGCGCGGAAAGTTAATGGCGGCCATTCGTTCAGTCAGGCTTTGCCCCTTAGTGGCGAAGAGTGGGGTGTGTGAGCATGGACTGTTGAGCATCTTGTTGCGCATCTGTGTCAGTTTTTCACCTGTATGGACATGCGTACCATCGGATCAAAGGGGAGTGTTGTGATGTGAGTCGTCCCCGTCTGTTTGTACGTCTAAACCCTAAACCACTCGGCCATGTCCATGCTTGTGCAGATCCCTGATGCAGACGCAGCTGGCGCCGGAGCATCGACGAGCAGTGGCTCCACCCACCTGTAGTTGCCAGATAGCCGCCAAGACGTCACGGGTGCTTGCCGGGTTGCTTAGCGGTTTTTTCTGCAGATGCTGGAGTTCTCTCGGTGGACTGGCTCTCGAGTCAGATTTGCATGTTTTCCATTGTCTTTCCATCGATGCATGACTTGTGCATGTGACCAGTCATAGCATCCAGCTCAAGATTTTGCATCGCTAGGTTCAGACGGTGTTGCGTTTTGACACCTGTGTGTAGAGTTACGGGCAAAACAATGGATTTGGACCGGTTATAGGACAAACTTACACTATCGCGTGCGTCATCCGACCGTGCGCCATGGCATCTGTTTATGCTATGTGCTTGTCATTGTTCATTTCTCTCTGCATTACCAGGCTACTGGAGCTTATGTGCGCGTCTCCATAGCCTAACCCTCGCTGTTTCTTGCACTTGCTTGCTTGCTAGTGCGCCACCTGACTCGACAGTGTCGCCTCGTCAGCAGCAGCAAGGTTAAGAAGTTTCCTAGCAGTTTCTCAACATCATCAGGCTCAAGCACTACCCGGACACTAGCAAGAAGTTCCCTAGCAGGGGAACCACATCTGAGCATCTTATTTGAATTGAGGGGGGGACGGAGTACGTGATTGAAGACATCCTCGTATGATGACGCTGTGGGAAGAAATCCGAATATCCGACCAAGTCGTGGGTAGCCACGAATGCTATGCAAGCAAGTGGCAAGCGACGGGACGTGCCATGGATCGGGGGCAAAACTCAAAAACTAGTAGTAGCTAGTAGTTGAGACACAACTTCACAAGTAACAAGTGAGCGAGGTGGTGAGAGCCAGTTGACCGGGCCACCCACGCGAAGCACTCGTCGTGGGGCCCGGCCACCACCCAGGGATCGAACCGGACCCTGGAGCGAGCGAGCTCCAGGCGGTTTCTCACACGCCGGCACAAACCGGGCGTGTGGTCCCAAGGGATCAGCAACCCGGTTCACCACTCTAGGAGCATGCAAGTATTCAATCAACTAACAGGCATGCAATCCTACAAATTGTATCCCCCATTTTGGCACGTGAAGTTATCACCAAACTAGGGCTCGTGACAAGACTGGTGCTGAAGTCAACACTTGGCAGCTTGATGGTGGAACCACCACTGTGCACGTCATGCTGCGTCACAGTCTTGCACCAGGGAGCCTCAGTCCAGTTCAATCACCTGCAGTGATGAAATGTGTGTGTGCATGGAGACAAGAGGGCACTTACGTGTGTTTGTGACAATAACCAACACTCCCCCATGACCCACAGACGAACATGCCATACACACACAGAACACAGGACGAGGAGAACATCACAAGATTCACGTCAACCAGGGGCATCATGAGGGCGCAGCAAGCCAACCGCATGCACGGCCGCTTTGAACATTCCACTATTGAGCGCTTTGGTGAGAAAGTCTGCACGCTGTTAACAAGTGTCGACCCAGACAACCTGAACTTCTCCAGCTGCAATGCGCTCGCGTACAAAGTGATGCTCAATGATGATGTGCTTAGTGCGAGAGTGATGCATGCCATCGTGCTCAGCAATCGCCTTTGCACTCTGGTTGTCACAGCGTAGGGTGATGCAATGAATGGGAACACGCAAGTGTTGCAACAGGCGGGACAGCCAAACACTCTCACACGTACCTGTGCCCAGTGCCACGTACTCTGCTTCACTAGAGCTTTTGGCAACACAGCCCTGTTTTCCACTCTTCCAGGAGACAGTAGTCCCTCCGACAAGGAAGATGTAACCAGTGCGGCTGCGAGCATCTGTGTCATGTGCCCAGTCACTGTCTGTGTAGCCATCAACGACTACTGAGGGCTGAGCACGGTAGCAGAGTCCTATGCGTGCAATGGACAACGAGTAGCGGACAACGCGCAGTGCGGCCTCGAGATGCTTCTGTCGAGGCTGCTGGGAGAACTGGGCAAGGAAATTGACCGCGAAGGCCACGTCCGCCCTAGTGGTAGTGGCGAGGTACATGAGAGAGCCGACTACACTGAGGTAGTTGGTGACGTCAACAGACTCCCCTAGCTGCGCTGAGCCTAGTGACTTCAGTAGACGCTGACCTGCTGGAGTCATTGGTGTGGACGCGCTGGGGATGTCTGCAAGCAAAGGGGCAAAGCGCTCCCCCAGTGTGCGTATGTACGCAGCCTGGTGCACATGCAAGGTGCGATGCTGACGATCACGCTCAAGCTCCATCCCCAAAAAAACCCGCGCAGGCGCTAGATCCTTCATCTTATACGCAAACTGCAGCAGGTTTTTCACTGACTGGACAGCTGCTGGGCTGGGTGAGGCAATGAGCAGGTCATCAACGTAGACCAACACCGCCACGAACGGCTCTGAGGGGGCGCTCAAGAAGAGCGCTGGATCAACAGTACTGCGACGATAACCTCCCCGCTCAAGAGTCAAGGAGATCTCCATGTTCCAACACCGCGGCGACTACTTGAGCCCATAAAGGGCTTTGCGCAGTCGCCAGACCTTGCTTGTACCATCTGTGAAGCCCGGGGGCTGTATCATGTAGATTTCTTCATCGAGCTTCCCATGCAGGAAGGCGTTATTGACATCCATCTGCTCTAGTTCCCAGTTGTGCTGGGCGACGAGACTCAAAAGTGCTCGAGCAGTGGTGTATCTCCCGACCGGCGCAAAGGTCTCATCAAAGTCAACGCCGGGAATCTGGGAGAACCCCTTAGCTGTGAGGCGTGCCTTGTACCGGTCGACAGTTCCATCGGGCTTCAGCTTGCGCCGAAGGACCCATCGGGCGGAGAATGCCTTGCGACCTGCAGGTAGATCCACGAGCTCAAAGACTCCATGGTCTTGGAGGGCTGTGAGCTCCTCCTGCATGGCCTTCCCCCAGAGGGCAGCATCTGCTACCTCACGAGCCTGCCGGACAGTGGTGGGCTCAGGAGGAAGAGTGGGGAGGCCAGCGGCCGCAAAGCATGCGGCGACATAACCAGCGACGGAGGACTCAAGAGCACTGTGGAACTCGTGGGCTACAAGAGCATAGCCAACTGCAGAGTTGGGGTGTACAACGCTCACAGACAGGCCTAGTGCATCGAGGCCGGTGGGGCGCACTGAGGGATCAACTGTGGAGGATGAGGCTCTGGAATGGGTGACTTGCTGAGGGGAAGTGGACGAGCCAACCAGGACAGACTCAGCAGGCGCCCTGGAAGAGGAGGGCTGAGAGGACTGAGAGGGAGGAAGAGCACAAAGTCTCCCCCCACGAGTGTAAGGCTCAGGACCGGGGAGCCAAGCCTGAGGAGCGTCACCTGCGGCGGTGTCAAGCACCGGAGAGGCAGCAGAGCCAAGAGATGAGTTGGGGGTAGAGTGGGCAGTGGACTATGCGGGAGTGGGTGCCGAGTGTGAGGACTCGGGGCTGGCGGTGGACGACGAAGACACAGGGCTGCCGACTGAGGGCAAGGGCGACACGGACTCCAGGGAGGGCACTGAGGCCCCCGACTCAGAAGAGAAACGGGGGGCGAGGAGGAGGAGTCCTCGTCACTGTCCGTGGGAGTGACGACAGGAGACGCCGTGTGAGAGGGAGTGGACGCACGGAGATCGGAGGCTGGAACAGACCTACCCCCCCAAGCCGACAAAGCGAGGAGAGGGAAGACGGAGGAGGGACATGGGACAGGTCACGGGGGAAGACATCCTCAAAGAAGAGGGCGTCGCGGGACTCGATGACGCGAGAACGGTCGGGGTCCCAGAAGCGCCACACCTTAGACATGACAGAGACACCAAGAAACGTGCAGAGGCGAGCACGAGGACTCAGTTTGCTATCGCGGAAGTCCTCGGCCAGCCAGACGGCAGCCACACAGCCCCAGACACGAGCCAGACGGAGGTCAGCACGGCGACCGTACCAGCGCTCAAAGGGAGTGACGTGGCAAGGAAGGGGACCGTGTGGAACACGGTTCCATACCCAGGTCATGTAGCACATGGCCTCGAAGGAGAAGAGGGGAGAGAGGGAGGACTCGCTGAGGAGAGTACGAACACCGTCAGCGAGGGTGCGGTTCCAGCGTTCAGAGACACCATTCTGCTGGGGTGTGTAGGGGGCCGAAGGCTCCATACACACCCCATGAGAGGTAAGAAATCGGGCGGTGGGACCCATGAACTCGCCACCACGGTCACAGCGAAAGACTTTGAGCCGGCGGCCACAGGCTAGTTCAGCTTGTGGTAGCCAGGACTCAAGTGTGGGACAGACATCACTCTTTTGCCGAAGGGCAAAGACCCAGCGCATGCAAGAAAATTCGTCTATGAGACAGAGGACATAACGACCGACACCCCCAAGTGTGTCATGGGTAAGGGGTCCCATGACATCAGCGTGCAGGAGATCAAGGGGGTAAGACGTGCGGGACTCGGAAGTGGAGAACGGGGAGCGGTGCATTTTGCCTTGGGCACAGTCGAGACAGTCAGTGGGGCAGGGTGCAGAGAAAGTGTTGGCATCAAGGCCATGAGCAGGCATGTCCCAAAGTAGACTGTCAACGGCAGCAGTGTGAATATGACAGAGGCAACGATGAAGTAACTGCACATGTGCAGGAGTGAGGGAGCGAGCCACATGAACAAGAGCAGTCGAGGAGGGATGGGGTGCAAACGAGGGCATGCAGAACAAGCGGTCACAATGAGTGCCACGCAGCAAGACACAACCAGTAGTGCGATGCATGACAGAGGCAATGCCACGGCTGGATGAGAAGTCCATGCCCTGGTCATCGAGTGTCGTCACAGACAACAAACTGAGCTCAAGAGCGGGCACGTAGAGAACGTCAGGAAGGAAGAGTTCCCCCCCAGGGCCAACGAAGCGGACGACACCGACCCCCTGGACGGGGAGAAGGTGGCCAGAGCCAGTGCGTACAAAGCGAACAGAGCCAACGGGACCCAGTGACACAAACGAAGAGCGACCGGAAGTCATGTGGTGGGTGGCCCTTGAATCAAGAATCCAGAAGCCACACGTCACACGGACAGACGCAGGATCACGACTCACGGCGGCAATGGCAGAGCGAGGAGAGAGGCGCTGACCACAAGCGGCAAGACAACGAGGGAGACTATACGACTGCCATTCCTCAATCCACGGGACGTCAACTGGGGGACACCCCTGAACATGACCGGGGGGGGTCCACAAAGAGACGAATCAACAGCACACGCAAGGCCCTCCTCAACCAAACGCACACTCTCACCTCCCTGATCACGGAGGTGACGTTGGTGAACGGCGTGGGAGAGTGCAGAGTCCAGCTGGCGGTCGTCCTCTGATGGTCCGGTGATGAGTACATTAGAGGAGGGATGCTGGGGACCGGTGGTGGAGGAAGCCCATGTTGGAGGTGAGTAGAAGCCAGAGGGAGGCCCGAAGTAGACAGGGCCCCCAAACCCCGGGGGCCAATCCCAGGGTGCGGATGGAGGAGGTGAAGAGAGGGCAGTGCTGTAGGTAGCAACTGTAGGCAATGGGGAAGAAGAGTGTACAGGGCCACGACTTGACCCCGTGGGGGTGGAGGAGTGTGCAGAGCCGCCACCAGACCTGGAGGAGCGTGCCCAGTGGGCACGCATGGTGGAGGCCAGGCGTGCATCATCTGGTGGTGCAGGGCACTTGGGCGCCGCATGACCGGTGGCGCCGCAGTTCCAGCAAGTCACAGTGCTGGTGGAGGAAGAGGGGAATGCGGCGCCATCAGAGCCGCGACCTTTGCCACCTTTCCCCTGCCCGCCACCGCCAGAGCCACCCCCTCGGCCTTTACCTTTACCACCCCCTCCACCACGACCACCCCCTTGGGAAGCAAGAGATGTGGCAGTAGTGACAGAGGT
>SZWC01004107.1:83478-106981 GCA_023375785.1 Penium margaritaceum
TGTGCTTTTGAGTTCTAGGACTGGACAGGCAGCTATAAAAGGACTTGTCTTGCATGCTGATCAATTAACCCTTGCTTGATGCTCTCTTGCGTATTGACGACTTGAGCTCTTCTTGAGATGTAATGCTAAGGCGTTAGTACTCTTGAAGGTGAAGTGTATGCCTGATTAAGTTTGGGGTGCATGACACATACCTGCAAAGGAAGAAGGTGTAAGAACCTTTGTGAGCTTTTCGGTTTCGCGGCTTCTCTGCCGGAGGTGGTTAGCTCAGTAGCTAACAGGTTTCTAGCTTGGTATCAGAGCCAGAGCGTAGAAACACCAGCAGAAGACTGGCGTACAGGTGCCAGACAACGCCGGCGGACCCCCATACGCGCCAGTGCAGGGGAAATGCTGCCGGATTTTTTTCCGGCAGGATTGACCCGCCTGGTGGCGGCGTCAGATTTTTTCCCATGGTCAGTGGGCCTGGGGAAAGGCTGCCAAAATTGTTTCGGCAGCACTGACCCCCACTCGTGACGCGAGGAGGTGAGCCGCAGGCCGCGTCCAACACCTGCGGGCGACAACGTACGCGGCAACGTCACCCAGGTGCACTTACTTGCACCAGCACGCAGCAGCAGCAACTTGTAGTAGCTGCAGCCGCATGCAACAACATTGAGCATTTGCAACAGCAGCCAGCAGCAGCTACGTGCAGCAGCGGCAGTAGGCAGAAGTAGCAGCTCGTAGCATCCCACAGTAGCAGCAGCCCGCAGCAAAAGCTCGCAGCAGCAGCAGCCTGCAGCAGGAGCTCGTAGTAGCAGCAGCCCGTAGCAGCAGCGAGCAGCAGCAGCGGCAAGCAGCAGCTGCAGTAGCGTGCAGTAGCAACAGCAGGCTGTAGCAGCCGCAGTAGCAGCCAACCGTAGCAGCTGCTATTGCTCGCTGCCCGCAGCGAGCGAGCAGCGAGCAGCAGCTCGCTGCTGCCAGCGAGCAGCTGCCCGCTGCAAGGAAGCAGCAGGTCGCTGCCAGTGAGCAGCAGCCCGATGCCCGCTGTGACAGACGAGGAAGAGAAAAAAAAGAGAAAAATAAGATTCCCCCACCCCACCTGCTTTGCCACCGCGGCTGTAGCAGCTGCCTTCGCTACTACAGCAGCCTTACCAGCCGCAGCAGCCCGTAGTAGTAGCAACTACTGCTGCAACTACAGCCGCAGCACCCCACAGCAGCAGCAATTGCTGCTGCAACTGCAGCCATAGTAGCAACAGCAGCAACAACAGCAGCCGTAGCAGTAGTAGCGGTAGTAGTAGCAACAACAGCAACAGCTGTAGCAGCAGCAACAGGAGCAGTAGCAGCAGCAGCACCAACTGCAGCAGCAGCCGTAATAGCAACAAATAGCAGCAGTAGCAGCAGCACTAGCAGCAGCAGCAACAGCAGCAACAGCTGCAGCAGCGGCCCCAACTACTGCCAGTGCTGACGTGAGCATCCCGCTGCTGACGTCACTACTGACGTCACTTCTGACATCATCAACTGAAAAAAAACCAAAGAAAGGGGCAAGGGAAGGGGGAAGTCATCCTCAGGGTGGGGAGGATGTCCACCACCCTTAGCAGACCCCACTGCTAACGTCAGCAACCCACAAAGAGAAAGAAAAAAAAACACAACAAAACAAAGGGCATCACACCATGGCTAGTAGCCCTACTAGGGAGGGGTCCTCCTCTGTTGGGGGGACCCCCACCCCCCCTTTCTTGCAGCGGTTGCAGCAGCAGCAGCAGTAGTAGTAGCAACAGCAGTAGTAGCAGTAGCAACAGCAGTAAGAGTAGAAGCAGCAGTAGCAGCAGCAGCAGAAACAACAACAAGAGCAGCAGGAACAGTAGGAGAAGCAGGAGTAGCAGTGGCAGGAGCGACAGCAACAGCGAAAGCAGTAGCAGCAGCAGTAGTAGGAGGAACAGCGGCGCCAGTAGCCCTCTGAGGTCGTTGGTGATAACCTTGACCCCTTTGCTGCTCTTCAGTAGCATCTCGCCGCCCTGACACAGCAGCTTGCAGCACTGCAACCGTTAGTCTCCCAGTCTGCCCCCAATGCACCATCGTCCTTCCCCCCTCTAGGGTGTGCCAGCCCAGCTGTGTCTGCTGCCACGCAATACCTGGCGCAACAGCAGACTCTGCCCCAGCGGCAGACAGTGACCTCCATCCTTGGCCCCACTCTGGGTGCCGGCCACAGGCAAATGGACTTTGAGATGCCGCCGCCGCCGCTTCAGTCCGGCGAGCAGTTTTGGAGCTGGGAGCTCAGCTTCTGCAATTGGGCGCAGGGTGAGGGCCTGTGGGCATACTACACCCTACCGTATGATGCCACCCTGGCCGACCAGCTGTATGTCGCTGGTCGTGCCGTTCAAGCTCTTGTCCTTGTCGCCCCTCCGGCTTCCCGCCTCGCCCTCGATCCCTTCTTGGGCAACTTCATCGCTGGCGCCAGCCCAGACCCTGCAGCCGCATGGCACGTTCTAACTCGTCCCCATCGTCTGTCCAGCGACACTGAGACTAGCCGCCTGCTGCGGGAGTTCAACTCCCTGCACATGGGGGAGACCGAGATGGTCACCTCCTAATGGCAGCGGGCGGAGGACATCCTTCGTCGCCTCGGGACCGCTGTCCCACCTCCTTTGGCCGCGCTCCTCACCATCAAGCGCGTTGCCATTGAAGCGTACGCGGACGTCTTCATCCACTACCCTTACGACGTTCTCTCCACCATGGCGGCCCAGGACACCCTCATGCCTTGGGCATACGAGCTCTTCCTCCGCATTGAGGAAGCCATTCTAGAGTCCCGACTCCAGCGCACGGAGGCCGTCGCCTCCCCTGCCGTGGCCTCCCCTGCCGTCGCCTCCGTGGCCGTCGCCTCCGTGGCCGTCGCCTCCCCCGCCGCAGTTACCTCATCCTTGTTGGGGAAGAAGAAGCGTCGAAACAAGAAAGGCAAAGTTCAGCAACAGCAGCAGCATCAGTCGTTGACCAGGGTGATACCAAGGCCAGGAGACTCGGGAGACAGACTCAGGATTCCGAGTCTGGACTCGGACTCGGGACTCCGAGTCTGCCACTGAGCCTTGACTCGGACTCGCAAGTCTGGTCTCGAGTCCATGATGTTGTAACTTTATCCCAAAACAAAGTAGATGGCAATGTGTTACGAAGCAATATGACCTAGAAGGTGACGTAAATGGAGGAGGGATGGCAAAAACATGCATGACTACATGAAAAAATGAGGCATAGGCTCCAATTTTAATGTGAGTCCAAGTTCGCTTGGACTCGTGAGTCCTGGACTCGGACTCGCAAGTCCATGTCCAGGACTGGACTCGGACTCGCAAGTCCGAGTCCAAGGCTGGTCTCGGGATTCTAGACACGGTATCACCCTTAGTGCCACTAAGTACTCAGGGTATTTATACTTGCTAGTCGATAACTAGTATTTCCAAACCATTGTTTCCCCCTCTAACCATTGGTGGCTTGTAGTATGAGTTGTCAATGTTGACGACACTTAGTGAAATGATTTGGTCATGGTCAGTGTTGTATGCCTATTTTTGTTGGTCATTGTGCATGAAAGCCACACTGTGCCACTACTTATTGAAGGTCTTAGTACTTGCTAGTCGGAAACTAGTGTTCCTAAACCATCGTTCCACCCTCTGGCCATTTGTGACTCGTCTTATGAGTTATCAACGTTGACCACACATCGTGAGTTTCTTTGGTCATGGCTAGTGACATATGCTTACTTTGGTTGGTCATAGTGCATGGTAGCCACACCGTGCCACTACTTATTAAAGATCTTTGTACCTTCTAGTCGATAACTAGTATTTCCAAACCATTGTTCCCCCCTTTGACCATTTATGACTTGAGTTATGAGTTTTCAACGTTGACCACACAAAGTGAAATTCATTCCTCATGGCTAGTGACATATGCCTACCTTGGGTGGTCATTGTGCATGGTAGACACGCCGTGCCACTTCTTATTGAAGGTCTTTGTACTTGCTAGACAAAAAAATATTATTTCCAAACCATTTTCCCCCGGCTGACTGTTTGTGACTTGTATTATGAGTTGTCAACGTTGACCACACATAGTGATATTCTTTGGTCATGGTCAGAGACATATGCCTACTTTGGTTGGTCATTGTGCATGGTAGCCACACCGCGCCACGACTAATTGAAGTTCTTTGTACTTTACAGTTAATAACCGGTATTCCCAAACCAATGTTTCCGCTTCTTACCATTTGTGACTCGTATTATGAGTTGTCAGCGTTGACAACATATAGTTAACTTATTTGGTCATGGTCAGTGCCATATGCCTGCTTTGGTTAGTGATTGTGTATGGTAGCCACACCGTGCTACTTCTTTTTGAAGGTCTTTGTACTTGCTAGTCGAGAAAAAGTATAACCAACCCAGTGTTTCCCCATCAAACCATTTGTGTCTCGTATTATAAGTCATCAGCGTTGACCACACATGGTGAAATTCTTTGGTTATGGTCAGTGAGATATGCCATTTTTGGTTGGTCATTGTACATTGTAGCCACATCGTGCTACTACTTATTGAATGTCTTTGTACTTGCTAGTTGATAACCAATATTTTCCAATCATTGTTTGCCCCTCTGACTATTTGTGACTCGTATAATGATCTGGCAATGTTGATCATACATAGTGAAATCCTTTGGTCATGGTCAGTGACATATGCCTGCTTTGGTTGGTCATTGTGCATGGTAGCCACACAGTGCCACAACTTATTAAAGGTCTTTGTATTGGCTTGTTGATGACTAGTATTCCAACACCATTGTTTCTCCCTCTGACCATCACCGACTCGTATTATGAGTTGTCAACGTTGACGATACATTGTGAATTTTTTTTGTCATGGTCAGTGACATATGCCTACATTGGTTGGTCATTGTGCGTGGTAGCCACACCGTTCCACTACTTATTGAAGGTATTTGTACTGGCTATTCGATGACTTGTATTCCAAAACCATTGTTTCCCCTTTCTAACCATCTACGAAACGTATTATGATTTGTTAATGTTGACCATACATAGTGAAATTCTTTGGTCATGGTTAGTGACATATGCCTACTTTGGTTGGTTATTGTGCATGGTAGCCACACAGTGCCACTACTAATTGAAGGTCTTTGTACTTGCTAGTTGATAACTGGTATTCCCAAACCATTGTTTACCCCTCTGACCATTTGTGACTCGTATTTTGAGTTGGCAACGTTGACGACACATAGTGAATTTCTTTGGTCATGGTCACTGACATATGCCTACTTTGGATGGTCATTGTGCATGGTAGTCAGACCGTGCCACTATGTATTCAGGGTCTTTCTACTTGCGAGTCGATAACTAGTATTTCCAAACCATTGTTTCCCTCTCTGACCATTTGTGACTTGTACTATGAGTTGTCAATTTTGACCACACCTAGTGAAATCATTTGGTCATGGTCAGTTACATATGCCTGCTTTGGTTTGTCATTGTGCATCATAGCCACACCATGCCACAACTTATTCAAGGCCTTAGTACTTGCTAGTTGGAAACTAGTGTTCCTAAACCATTGCTCCACCCTCTGACCATTTGTGAATCGTCTTATGAGTTATCAACGTTGACCACACATAGTGAGTTTCTTTGTTCAGGGTCAGTGACATATGCCTACTTTGGTTGGTCATAGTGCATGGTAGCCACACCGTGCCAATACTTTTTAAAGCTCTTTGTAATTGCCCATGTTGACTTTGACTTCCGACTTGAGGGGGTCAAGTCGGAGTCGCCAAGTCGGTCCAAGTGGACTGGGATGTCGACTTGACTTGATCCCCTCTTAGCAACGGGGGAAATTTTACACTATTATTTTTATTTGGGGCAGGGGAAACAACAAATCGGGGCTTCAATTTTCAGGGGGGCGGTCTCAAAACCTGCTCGGCCTAGCGAGGCCTCGAGGCAGGTTGACTTCGCCTCGCTGGGCGGCTGGTTATTGCGGCTTCATCTCATTGCTGAACAGAATCTCATGCAATGTGGGGGGAGGATGCTCGGCTGACAGCTGAACACCCATCCACGCCAAGTAGGCATCACACCACACCACGCTGGCGTGGCACTGATGGATGCTTGGCTAACAGCCATTCACCCATCGGTCCACACCACGTCTATGCCCTCTCGCTCCCTCGCTCAGTCGCATTCCGCGATGCTGGGGGGGGGGGGGGGGGGGGGGGGGGGAGGTGGATGCTTCGCTGACAGCCAAGCACCAGTCGCTCTTCGCCAAGCCGGTGCCCTCTCACCCGATCGCTCACTCACTCTTCCACTTCCTCCCTTCCTTGAGCCATTGGGGTCGAGCCAGACCTCCCAGCGGGTTTCCGCTTCAGAAACTAGGAGAAAGGAAAATACCCGGATGCCCCTAAGATATGGGCAAGACCTTGAGTATGCCCCCTAGTGATGCCGTAGAAGTGATGGTGGAATGCGAAGTACATTGGGTAATGAAAACATGTATCCATAAAATGCACCAATCAGTGCGTGATTAGAAAGTTAATACTACAAGAATGACTTAGAAAACCCCATGGTACACGTGTCTTAGTGCCTCTTAAAAACAGAAATGACTTGTAAAACCCCATGGTACACGTGTCTTAGTGCCTCTTAAAAACAGACTTTGATAAGCCCAAGTCGACTTGGGTGGCTAGGTGCCGACTTCTGACGTTCGACTTGGCGATTCCAAGTCGACTTCCACTTGGAGAAGTCAACATGGGTACTTGCTCGTCGACAACTTGTATCTCCAACCCATTGTTCCCCCCTTTGACCATTTGTGACCCGTACTCTGAGTTGTCAACGTTGTCCAATGAGCAAGGCAATGACAACTGGAGCAAGGCCAAGACAACTCGAGGAAGACCAAGACAACTGGAGCAAACCCAAGACAAGTGGAGCAAACCCAAGACAGCTGGAACGAGACGAGTACAACTGAAGCAAGCCCAGGATAACTAGAGGAATACCAAGACAACGGGAGCCAGCCTAAGAAAACTGGAGCAAGTCTAAGACAATTGGAGCAAGGCCAAGACAACTGGAGCAAGCCCAAGACAACTGCAGCAAGCCCAAGACAACTGGAGCAAGGCCAAGGCAACTGGAGCAAGCCCAAGACAACTGGAACAAGCCCAAGACAACTACAGCAAGACCAAGACAAATGGAGCAAGCCCAAGAAAATTGGAGCAAGCACAAGACAATTGGAGTAAGGCTATGACAACTGGAGCAAAGCCTAGACAACTCGAGCAATGCCAAGACAAGTGTAGCAAGCCCAAGATAAGTAGATCAAACCCAAGACAACTGGAGCAAGGCGTACACAACTAGAGCAAGCCCAGGATAACTGGAGGAAGACCAAGACGAGAGGAACAAGCCCAAGACAATTGGAGCAAGCCCAAGACAATTGGAGCAAGGCCAAGACAACTGGAACAAAGCAAAGACAACTGGAGCCAGTCCAAGACAGCTGAAGCAAGGCCAAGACAACTGGAGCAAGCCCAACACAACAGAAGCAAGCCCAAGACAGCAGTGGCAAGGCCAAGACGAATGGAGCAAGCCCAAGACAACTGGAGTAAGCCCACAAGATCTGGAGCAAGGCCAAGACAACTAGAGCAAGGCCAAGACAACTGGAGTAAGACCAAGAAAGCTGAAGCAAGCCCAATACAACTCGATCAAGGCCAAGACAACAGGAGCAAGCCCAAGACAACTGGAGCAAGGCCAAGATAACTGAAGCAAGCTCAAGACAACTGGAGCTCGACCAAGACAACTTGAGGAAGCACACGATAGCATGAGCATGGCCAAGACAACTGGTGCAAGCCCAAGACTACTTGAGCAAGGCCAAGCGAACGTGAGCAGGCCGAAAAGAACTAAAAAAAGCCCAATAGAACTGGAGCAAGCCCAAGACAACTGGATCAAGGCCAAGACAACGCGAGCAAGGCCAGGACAACTGGAGGAAGGAAAAAACTACTGGAGCAAGCCCAAGACAACCGGAGCAAAAAAAAGACAACTGGAGCAAGGCCAAGACATCTCAGAGTGGTTTGAAGTGGTTGCGAGTGACCGGAGTGGTTGCTAGTGGTTGTGAGTGGTTGCGAATGGTTGCCAGTGATTGCGAGTGGTTGGGATGGGTTGCGATTGGTTGCAAGTGGTTGCAAGTGGTTGCAAGTGGTTGCCAGTGGTTGAGAGTGGTTGCGAGTGGTTGCGACTTGTTGCGAGTGGTTCCCAGCGGATGCGAGTGGTTGTGAGTGGTTGCAAGTGGTTGCGGGTGCTTGCACGTGATTGCGAGTGATTGTGAGTGGCTGCGAGTGGTTGCGAGTGGTTGCGAGTGATTGTGATGGGTTGCGAGTGGTTTCAAATGGTTGCAAGTGGTTATAAGTGGTTGAGAGTGGTTACGAGTGGTTGTGAGTGGTTGCGAGTGGTTGTGAGTGGTTACGAGTGATTGCAAGTGCTTACCAGTGCTTGCGAATGGTTGGAAGTATTTGTGAGTGGTTGTGAGTAGTTGCGAGTGGTTCCGAGTGGTGGTGTGTAGTTGCGAGTGGTTGTGAGTCGTTGCAAGTTGTTGCAATTCGGTGCGACTGGTTGCGAGTAGATGCGAGTGGTTGCGAGTGGTTGAAAGTGGTTGCAAGTGGTTGCGAGTGGTTGCAAGTGGTTACGAGTGGTTGTGAGTGGTTGCGAGTGGTTGTGAGTGGTTGCGAGTAGTTGCGAGTGGTTGTGAGTGGTTGTAAGTGGTTTCAAGTGGTTGCAAGTGATTCAAAGTGGTTGCGAGTGGTTGCGAGTGGTTGCGATTTGTTGCGAGTGGTTGCGGGTGGTTGTGAGTGGTTGCGAGTGGTTGCGATTGGATGCGAGTGGTTGCAAGTTGTTACGAGTGGTAGTGAGTGCTTGTGAGTGGTTGCAAGTGGTTGCAAGTGCTTGCAAATGCTTGCTAGTGGTTGCGAGTGCTTGCGAGTGGTTGTAAGTGGTTGTCAGTAGTTGCGACTATTTGGGAGTGGTTGCCAGCGTTTACAAGTGGTTGCGAGTGGTTTTGAGTGGTTGGGAGTGGTAGCGATTGGCTGCAATTGGTTGCAAGTGGTTGCGATTGGTTTCGAGTGGTTGCAAGTGGTTACAAGTGGTTGCGAGTGCTTGCAAGTGGGTGCGAGTGGTTGCGAGTGGTTGGGAGTGGTTGCAATAGTTGCAAGTGGTTATACGTGGTTGCGAGTGGTTACGACTGGTGGCGAGTGGTTGCTAGTGATTGCGAGTGGTTGCGAGTGGTCGAGAGTGGTTGCAAGTGGCTGCGAGTGGTTGCGAGTGGTTGCGAGTGGCTCAAGTGGTTGCGAGTGGTCGCGAGTGGTTGCGAGTGGTTGCGATTGGTTGCGAGTGGTTGCAAGTGGTTGCGAGTGGTTCAGAGTGATAACGAGTGGATGTGCATGGTTTTGAGTGGTTGCGAGTGGTTGCGAGCGGTTGCGAGTGGTCTCGAGTGGTTGTGAGTGGTTACGAGTGACTGCAAGTACTTACGAGTGGTTGGGAATGGTTGCGAGTGGTTGTGAGTAGTTGCAAGTGGTTGCGAGTGGTGGTGAGTGGTTGTGAGTGGTTGTGAGTGGTTGCAAGTTGTTGCGACTGGTTGCGACTGGTTGCGAGTGGATGCAACTGGTTGCGAGTGGTTGAGAGTGGTTGCGAGTGGTTGTCACTGTTTGTGAGTTGTTGTGAGTAGTTGTGAGTGGTTGCGAGGGATTGCAAGTGGTTGCAAGTGGTTGCAAGTGATTCCAAGTGGTTGAAAATGGTTGCGAGTGGTTACGAGTGGTTGCGATAGGTTCTGAGTGGTTACGAGTGGATGCGAGTGGTTGCCAGTGGTTGCGATTGCTTGCGACTGATTGCGAGTGGTTGCGAGTGGTTGCGAATGGTTGCGAGTGGTTGCGAGTGGTTGTGAGTGGTTGGGAGTGGTTGCGAGTGGTTACGAGTGGTTGCGATTGGTTGCAAGTGGTTGTGAGTGAATGCGTGTAGTTGCGAGTGGTTGCGAGTGGTTTCGATTGGATGGGTGTAGTTGCGAGTCGTTGCGAGTGCTTGTGAGTTGTTGTGAGTGGTTTGAAGTGGTTGCGAGTGCTTACAAATGCTTACAAGTGGTTGCAAGTGGTTGGGAGTGGTTGCAAGTGGTTGGGAGTGGTTGCAAGTGGTTGTAGGTGAATGCGAGTGTTTGGGGGTGATTGCCAGTGGTTGCAAGTGGTTGCGAGTGGTTGTGATTGGTTGCGAGTGGTTGCGAGTGGTTGCAAGTGGTTGCAAGTGATTGTGAGTCTTTGCGAGTGGTCACGAGTGGTTGCGAGTGGTTACGAGTGGTTGGGAGTGGTTGCGAGTGGTTGCGAGTGGTTGCGAGTGGTTGCGAGTGGTTGCGAGTGGTTGCAAGTGGTTGCGAGTGGTTGTGATTGGTTGCGAGTGGTTGCGAGTGGTTGCAAGTGGTTGCAAGTGATTGTGAGTCTTTGCGAGTGGTCACGAGTGGTTGCGAGTGGTTACGAGTGGTTGGGAGTGGTTGCGAGTGGTTGCGAGTGTTTGCGAGTGGTTGCGAGTGGTTGCAAGTGGTTACAAGTGCTTGTGAGAGGGTGCGAGTGGTTGGGAGTGGTTGTGAGTGGTTGCAATGGTTGCAAGTGGTTGTACGTGGTTGTGATTAGTTACAACTGGTCGGAGTGGTTGCTAGTGGTTGCGAGTGGTTGCAAGTGGTTGAGAGCGGTTGCAAATGGTTGCGAGTGGTTACGAGCGGTTTCGAGTGGTTGCGAGTCCTCGCAAGTGGTTTTGACTGTTTGGGAGTGGTTGCGAGTGGTTGTGAGCGGATGCAAGTGGTTGTGATTGGTTGAGAGTGGTAACGAATGGTTGCGCATGGTTTTGAGTGGTTGAAAATGGTTGCGAGTGGTTGCGAGTGGTCGCCAGTCGTTGTGAGTGGTTACGAGTGGTTGCAAGTGGTTTCGAGTGGTGGTGAGTGGTTGCAAGTGGTTGTGAGTGGTTGCAAGTAGTTGCGACTGGTTGCCACTGGTTGCGAGTGGATGCAAGTCGTTGCGAGTGGTTGCGAGTGGTTGCGAGTGGTTGCGAGTAGTTATGAATGGTTGCGAGTGGTTGTGAGTGGTTGCGACTGATTGCGAGTGGTTGCGAGTGGTTGTAAGTGGTTGCAAGTGGTTGCAAGTGGTTGCAAGTGATTGCAAGTGGTTGCATTTGGTTACAAATGGTTGTGGGTGGTTGCGAGTGGTTATGAGTGGTTGCGAGTGATTGCGAGTGGTTGCAATTGATTGCAAGTGGTTATGAGTGGTTGCAAGTATTTGCGATTGGTTGCGAGTGGTTGCGTGTGGTTGCGAGTGGCTGGAAGTGGTTGTGAGTGGTTGGGAGTGGTTGCGAGTGGTTGTGAGTGGTTGCGAGTGGTTGCGAGTGGTTGCGAGTGGTTGCGTGTGGTTGCGAGTGGTTGCAAGTGGTTGTTATTGGATGCGTGTGGTCACGAGTGGTTGCAAGTGGTTGTATGTGGTCGGGAGTGGTTGGAAGTGGTTGCGACTGCTTGCAAATGCTTGCAAGTTGTTGCGAGTGGTTACGAGTAGTTGCAAGTGGTTGTAGGTGGTTGCGAGTGTTTGGGGGTGGTTGCCCATGGTTGCAAGTGCTTGCAAGTGGTTGTGAGTGGCTGCGAGTGGTTGCGAGTGGATGTGATTGGTTGCGAGTGGTTGCGATTAGTTGTGAGTGGTTCCAGGTGGTCGTGAGTTTTTGCGAGTGGTTACGAGTGGTTGGAAGTGGTTGCGAGTGGTTGTGGGTGGTTGTGAATGGTTGCAAGTGGTTGTGAATGGTTGCAAGTCGTTGCGAGTGGGTTCGAGTGGTTGTGAGTGATACGAGTGGTTGCGAGTGGTTGCGAGTGGTTTCGAGTGGTTGCAAGTGGTTACGAGTAGTTGCGAGTGGTTGCAAGTGGTTGCGAGTGGTTGCGAGTGGTGGCGAGTGGTTGCAAGTGGTTGCTAGTTGTTGCAAGTGGTTTGAAGTGGTTGCGCGTGGCCAGAGCGGTTGTGAGTGGTTGTGTGTGGTTGCGAGTGGTTGCCAGTGGTTGCCATTTGTTGGGAATGGTTGCGATTGGTTGCGAGTAGTTGCAATTGGTTGCGAGTGGTTGAGAGTGGTTGCGAGTGGTTCACAGTGGCTGCGAGTGGTTGCGAGTGGTTGCAAGTGGTTACAAGAGATTAAGTCATTGTGAGTGGTTGCGAGTGGTTTTGAGTGGTTGCGAGTGGTTGCGAGAGATTGTGAGGGGCTGCGAGTTGTTGCGACTGGTTGCGAATGGTTGCGAGTGGTTATGAGTGGTTGAGAGTGGTTACGAGTGGTTGCAAGTGGTCGCACATGGTTGCGAGTTGTTACAAGTGATTCCAAGTGCGTAGGAGTGGTTGCAAATGGTTGCAAGTGGTTGTGAGTGGTTGCGAAAGGTTGCGAGTGGTGGTGAGTGGTTGCGAGTGGTTGTGAGTGGTTGCAAGTTGTTGCGACTGGTTGCGAGTGGTTGCGAGTGGTTGCGAGTGGTTGCGAGTGGTTGTGAGTGGTTGCGAAAGGTTGCGAGTGGTGGTGAGTGGTTGCGAGTGGTTGTGAGTGGTTGCAAGTTGTTGCGACTGGTTGCGACTGGTTGCGAGTGGATGCAAATGGATGCAAGTGGTTGCGAGTAGTTGCGAGTCGTTGTGAGTGATTGTGAGTGGTTACGAGTGGTTGTGAGTCGTTGCGAGTGGTTGTGAGTGGTTGCGTGTAGTTGTGAGTGGTTGTGAGTGGTTGCAAGTGGTTGCAAGTGGTTGCAAGTTGTTGGAAGTGATTGAAAGTGGTTGCAAGTGGTTGCGAGTAGTTGCGAGTAGTTGCGAGTGGTTGCAAGTTGTTGCGACTAGTTACGAGTGGATGCAAGTGGTTGCAAGTGGTTGCGAGTGATTGCGAGTGGTTGCGAGTGGATGCGAATGGTTGCGAGTTGTTAGGAGTGGTTGTGAGTGGTTGCGAGTGCTTGTGAGTGGTTGCGATTAGTTGCAAGTGGTTGTGACTGGTTGCAAGTGGTTGCAAGTGGTTGCAAGTGGTTGCAAGTGATTGAAAGTGGTTGCGACTGGTTGCAAGTGGTTGCGAGTGGATGTGAGTGGTTGCGAGTGGTTTTTAGTGGTTACGAGTGGTTGCGAGTAGTTGCGAGTGGTTGCGAGTGATTGCGAGTGGGTTTGAGGGGTTGCGAGTGGTTGCGAGCGGTTGCGACTGGTTGCAAGTGGTTGCGAATGGTTGCGAGTCGTTGGGAGTGGTTGCGAGTGGTTGCGCGTGGTTGCGAAAGGTTGCGAGTGGTGGCGAGTGGTTGCGAGTGGTCGCGAGTGGTTGCGAGTGGTCGCGAGTGGTTGCGAGTGGTCGCGAGTGGTTGCGAGTGGTCGCGAGTGGTTGCGAGTGGTCGCGAGTGGTTGCGAGTGGTCGCGAGTGGTTGCGAGTGGTCGCGAGTGGTTGCGAGTGGTCGCGAGTGGTTGCGAGTGGTCGCGAGTGGTTGCGAGTGGTCGCGAGTGGTTGCGAGTGGTCGCGAGTGGTTGCGAGTGGTCGCGAGTGGTTGCGAGTGGTCGCGAGTGGTTGCGAGTGGTCGCGAGTGGTTGCGAGTGGTCGCGAGTGGTTGCGAGTGGTCGCGAGTGGTTGCGAGTGGTCGCGAGTGGTTGCGAGTGGTCGCGAGTGGTTGCGAGTGGTCGCGAGTGGTTGCGAGTGGTCGCGAGTGGTTGCGAGTGGTCGCGAGTGGTTGCGAGTGGTCGCGAGTGGTTGCGAGTGGTCGCGAGTGGTTGCGAGTGGTCGCGAGTGGTTGCGAGTGGTCGCGAGTGGTTGCGAGTGGTCGCGAGTGGTTGCGAGTGGTCGCGAGTGGTTGCGAGTGGTCGCGAGTGGTTGCGAGTGGTCGCGAGTGGTTGCGAGTGGTCGCGAGTGGTTGCGAGTGGTCGCGAGTGGTTGCGAGTGGTCGCGAGTGGTTGCGAGTGGTCGCGAGTGGTTGCGAGTGGTCGCGAGTGGTTGCGAGTGGTCGCGAGTGGTTGCGAGTGGTCGCGAGTGGTTGCGAGTGGTCGCGAGTGGTTGCGAGTGGTCGCGAGTGGTTGCGAGTGGTCGCGAGTGGTTGCGAGTGGTCGCGAGTGGTTGCGAGTGGTCGCGAGTGGTTGCGAGTGGTCGCGAGTGGTTGCGAGTGGTCGCGAGTGGTTGCGAGTGGTCGCGAGTGGTTGCGAGTGGTCGCGAGTGGTTGCGAGTGGTCGCGAGTGGTTGCGAGTGGTCGCGAGTGGTTGCGAGTGGTCGCGAGTGGTTGCGAGTGGTCGCGAGTGGTTGCGAGTGGTCGCGAGTGGTTGCGAGTGGTCGCGAGTGGTTGCGAGTGGTCGCGAGTGGTTGCGAGTGGTCGCAAGTGGTTGCGAATGGTTGCGAGTGGTTGCGAGTGGTTGCGAGTGGTTGCAAGTGGTTGCGAGTGGTTGTTAGTGGTTGCGAGTGGTTGCGAGTGGTTGCAAGTGGTCGCGAGTTGTTGCGAGTGGTTGCGAATGGCTGCGAGTTGTTTCGAGTGGTTGCTAGTGATTGAGAGTGATTGAGACTGGTTACGAGTGGCTGTGTATGGTTTTGAGTGGTTGTGAGTGGTTGCAAGTGGTTACGAGTGGTTGCGAGTGGTTGCAAGTGATTGTGGGGTATTGCGATTGGTTGCGAGGAATTGTGAGTGGTTTCGAATGGTTGCGAGTGGTTGCGAGTGGTTACGAGTGGTCGCAAGTGATTGTGAGTGGTCGCGAGTGGTTGGGAGTGATAGTGAGTGGTTGCGAGCTGTTGCCAGTGGTTGCAAGTGGTTGCGAGTGGTTGCAAGTGGATGCGAGTGGTTGCGATGGGTTGCAAGTAGTTGTGAGTGGTTGCGAGTGGTCGCGAGTGGTTGCGATTGGATGCGAGTGGTTGCGAGTCGTTGTGAGTGGTTGTGAGTGGTTGTGAGTAGTAGCAAGTGGTTGTGTGTGCTTGCAAATGCTTGCAAGTGGTTGGGAGTGGTTGCGAGTGGTTGCAAGTGGTTGTAACTGGTTGCGAGTGTTTGGGGGTGGTTGCCAGTGGTTGCAAGTGGTTGCGAGTGGTTGTGAGTGGTTGCAAGTGATTGTGAGTGCTTGCAAATGCTTGCAAGTGGTTGCGAGTGGTTGCGATTGGTTGCAAGTAGTTGAAAGTGGTTGCGAGTGTTTGGGAGTGGTTGCCAGTGGTTGCAAGTGGTTGTGAGTGGTTGCGAGTGGTTGCGAGTGATTGCGAGTGGTTGCGAGTGGTTGCGAGTGGTTGCGAGTGCTTGCGAGTGGTTGCAAGTGGTTGTGAGTGGTTGCGAGTGGTTGCGAGTGATTGCGAGTGGTTGCGAGTGGTTGCGAGTGGTTGCGAGTGCTTGCGAGTGGTTGCAAGTGGTTGTGAGTGGTTGCGAGTGGTTGCGAGTGATTGCGAGTGGTTGCGAGTGGTTGCGAGTGGTTGCGAGTGCTTGCGAGTGGTTGCAAGTGGTTGTGAGTGGTTGCGAGTGGTTGCGAGTGATTGCGAGTGGTTGCGAGTGGTTGCGAGTGGTTGCGAGTGCTTGCGAGTGGTTGCAAGTGGTTGTGAGTGGTTGCGAGTGGTTGCGAGTGATTGCGAGTGGTTGCGAGTGGTTGCGAGTGGTTGCGAGTGCTTGCGAGTGGTTGCAAGTGGTTGTGAGTGGTTGCGAGTGGTTGCGAGTGATTGCGAGTGGTTGCGAGTGGTTGCGAGTGGTTGCGAGTGCTTGCGAGTGGTTGCAAGTGGTTGTGAGTGGTTGCGAGTGGTTGCGAGTGATTGCGAGTGGTTGCGAGTGGTTGCGAGTGGTTGCGAGTGCTTGCGAGTGGTTGCAAGTGGTTGTGAGTGGTTGCGAGTGGTTGCGAGTGATTGCGAGTGGTTGCGAGTGGTTGCGAGTGGTTGCGAGTGCTTGCGAGTGGTTGCAAGTGGTTGTGAGTGGTTGCGAGTGGTTGCGAGTGATTGCGAGTGGTTGCGAGTGGTTGCGAGTGGTTGCGAGTGCTTGCGAGTGGTTGCAAGTGGTTGTGAGTGGTTGCGAGTGGTTGCGAGTGATTGCGAGTGGTTGCGAGTGGTTGCGAGTGGTTGCGAGTGCTTGCGAGTGGTTGCAAGTGGTTGTGAGTGGTTGCGAGTGGTTGCGAGTGATTGCGAGTGGTTGCGAGTGGTTGCGAGTGGTTGCGAGTGCTTGCGAGTGGTTGCAAGTGGTTGTGAGTGGTTGCGAGTGGTTGCGAGTGATTGCGAGTGGTTGCGAGTGGTTGCGAGTGGTTGCGAGTGCTTGCGAGTGGTTGCAAGTGGTTGTGAGTGGTTGCGAGTGGTTGCGAGTGATTGCGAGTGGTTGCGAGTGGTTGCGAGTGGTTGCGAGTGCTTGCGAGTGGTTGCAAGTGGTTGTGAGTGGTTGCGAGTGGTTGCGAGTGATTGCGAGTGGTTGCGAGTGGTTGCGAGTGGTTGCGAGTGCTTGCGAGTGGTTGCAAGTGGTTGTGAGTGGTTGCGAGTGGTTGCGAGTGATTGCGAGTGGTTGCGAGTGGTTGCGAGTGGTTGCGAGTGCTTGCGAGTGGTTGCAAGTGGTTGTGAGTGGTTGCGAGTGGTTGCGAGTGATTGCGAGTGGTTGCGAGTGGTTGCGAGTGGTTGCGAGTGCTTGCGAGTGGTTGCAAGTGGTTGTGAGTGGTTGCGAGTGGTTGCGAGTGATTGCGAGTGGTTGCGAGTGGTTGCGAGTGGTTGCGAGTGCTTGCGAGTGGTTGCAAGTGGTTGTGAGTGGTTGCGAGTGGTTGCGAGTGATTGCGAGTGGTTGCGAGTGGTTGCGAGTGGTTGCGAGTGGATGCGAGTGGTTGCGAGTGGTTGCGAGTGGTTACAAGTGGTTGCGATTGGTTGTGAGTGCTTGCGAGTGGTTGCAAGTGGTTGCGAGTGCTTGTGAGTGGGTGCGAGTGGGTGCGAGTGGTTGCGAGTGGTTGTGAGTTGTTGAAATGGTTGCAAGAGGTTACAACTGGTTGCTAGTGGTTGCTTGTGGTTGCGAGTGGTTGCGAGTGGTTGCGAGTGGTTGCAAGTGGTTGTGAGTGGTTGTAAGTAGTTGCGAGTTGTTGCGAGTGGTCATGAGTGGTTGCGAGTGGTTTCGATTGGTTACAACTGGTTGCACGTGGTTGCGAGTGGTTGAGAGTGGTTACGAGTGGTTGTGCATGGTTTTGAGTGGTTGCGAGTGGTTGCGAGTGGTTGCGAGTGGTCGCAAGTGGTTGCAACGGATTGTGATTGATTGCGAGTCGTTGCAAGTGGTTTCAAGTGGTGGCGAGTGGTTACGAGTGGTTGTGTGTGGTTACGAGTGGTTCTGAGTGGTTGCGTGTGGTTGCAAGTAGTTACGAGTAATAGTAAGCGCTTACGAGTGGTTACAAATGGTTCCGAGTGGTTGTGAGTGGTTGCGAGTGGTTGGGAGTGGTGGTGAGTGGCTGCAAGTGGTTGTGAGTGGTTGCGAGTTGTT
This sequence comes from Penium margaritaceum, assembly GCA_023375785.1. NCBI lineage: Eukaryota > Viridiplantae > Streptophyta > Zygnematophyceae > Desmidiales > Peniaceae > Penium > Penium margaritaceum. The sequence goes on from SZWC01004107.1 coordinate 100,839, forward strand.
GCAAGTGGTTGCGACTGGTTGTGAGTGGTTGTGAGCAGTTGGGAGTTGTTGTGATTGGTTGCGAGTGGAAGCGAGTGGTTGGGAGTGGTTGCAAATGGTTGCAAGTGGTTGGAAGTTGTTGCAAGTGATTGCAAGTGGTTGCGAGTGGTTGCGAGTGGTTGCCAGTGGTTACGAGTGGTTGTGGGTGGTTGCGAGTGGTTGCGAGTGGTTACGAGTGAATGCGATTGGTTGCAAACAGTTGCGAGAGGTTGCGAGTGGTTGCGAGTGGTTGTGAGCGGTTACGATTGGATGCGAGTGGTTGCGAGTGGTTGCAATTGGTTCCGAGTTGTTGCGATTTGTTGGGAGTGGTTGCGAGTGGATGCAAGTGGTTGCAGTAGGCTGCGGCTGGTTGCGATTGGATGCGAGTGGTTGCGAGTCGTCGCGAGTGGTTGTGAGTGGTTGCAATTGTTTACGAGTGCTTGCAAATGCTTGCAAGTGGTTGCGAGTTGTTGCGAGTGGTTGCAAGTGGTTGCAAGTGGTTGCGAATGTTTGGGAGTGGTTGCCAGTGGTTGCAAGTGGTTGTGACTGGTTGCGAGTGGTTGTGAGTGGTTGTGAGTGGCTGCGAGTGGTTGCATGTGGCTGCGATTGGTTGCGAGTGGTTACAAATGGTTGCAAGTGGTTACGAGTTGTTCAGAGTGGTTACGAGTGGTTGGGAGTGCTCGTGAGTGGGTTCGAGTGGTCAAAAGTGATTGCAAGTGCTTACAAATGGTTGCGAATGGTTACGAGCGGTTGTTAGTGGTTGCGAGTGGTTGCGAGTGGTTGTGAGTGGTGGTGAGTGGTTGCGAGTGGTTGTGAGTGGTTGCAAGTTGTTGCGAGTGGTTGCGACTGGTAGCATGTGGATGCGAATGGACGCAAGTGGTTGTGAGTGGTTGCGAGTGGTTGCGAGTGGTTACGTGTGGTTGAGAGTGGTTGCGAGTGGTTGTGAGTGGTTGCGAGTAGTTGCGAGTGGTTGCGAGAGGTTGCAAGTAGTTGGAAGTGATTGCAAGTTGTTGTGATTGGTTGCGAGTGGTTGCGAGTGGTTGCGAGTGGTTGCGAGTGGTTACGAGTGGTTGTGAGTGGTTGCGAGTGGTTGGAAGTGATAGCGAGTGGTTGCGAGATGTTGCGACTGGTTGCGAGTGGTTGCGAGTGGTTGCGAATGGTTGAGAGTCGTTGTAAGTGGTTGCGAGTTGTCGCGAGTGGTTGGTAGTTTTTGCGATTGGATGCGAATGGTAGCGAGTTCCTGCGAGTGGTTGTGAGTGGTAATGACTAGTTGCAAATGGTTGCAAGTGCTTGCAAATTCTTGCAAGTGATTGCGAGTGGTTGCGAGTGGTTGCAAATGGTTGTAAGTGGTTGCAAATGTTTGGGAGTTGTTGCCTATGGTTGCAAGTGGTTGTGAGTGGTTGCGAGTGGTTGCGAGTGGTTGCGAGTGGTTGCGAGTGGTTGCGAGTGGCTGCAATTGGTTTTAAGTGCTTGCGAGTGGTTGCGACTGGCTGCGAATGGTTACGAGTGGGTGCGAGTGGTTGTGAGTGGTTGCCAGGGGTTTCGAGTAGTTGCTCATGGTTGCGAGTGGTTGTGAGTGGTTGTGAGTGGTTGGGAGTGGCTGGGAGTGGTTGCAAGTGGTTGCGAGTGGTTGTGAGTGGTTGCAAGTGGTTGAGAGTGGTTGCAAGTGAATGCGAGTGGTTGCGAGTGTTTGGGAATCGTTGCCACTGGATGCAAATGGTTGCGAGTGGTTGTGAGTGGTTGCAAGTGGTTGCGAGTGGTTGTGAGTGGTTGCAAGTGGTTGAGAGTGGTTGCAAGTGAATGCGAGTGGTTGCGAGTGTTTGGGAATCGTTGCCACTGGATGCAAATGGTTGCGAGTGGTTGTGAGTGGTTGCAAGTGGTTGCGAGTGGCTGCGACTGGTCCGAGTGGTTGTGATCGGTTTTGAGTGGTTGCGCGTGGTTTCTAGTGGTTGCGAGTGCTTGCGAGTGGGTGCGGGAGGTTGTGAGTGGTTCGGAGTGGTTGCAGTGGTTGCAAGTGGTTGCAGGCGGTTAGGAGTGGATACAACTGGTTGCGAGTGGTTGCTAGTGGTTGCGAGTGAGTGCGAGTGGTTGACAGTGGTTGTAAGTGGTTGCGAGTGGTTGCGAGTGGTTGCGAGTGGTTGCAAGTGGTCACGAGTGGTTGCGAGTGGTTGCGAGTTGTTGTGAGTGGTTGCAAGTGGTTGGGAGTCATTGAGAGTGGTTGCGAGTGGTTGCGAGTGGTTTCAACGCGTTCCGAGTTGTTACGAGTGGTTGAGAGTGATTACGAGTGGTTGTGAGTGGCCGTGAGTGGTTGCAAGTGGTGACGAGTGATTACAAGTTCTTACGAGTGGTTGCAAATGGTTGCGAGTGGTTGTCAGTGGCTGCAAGTGGTTACGAGTGGTGGTGAGTGGTTGCGAGTGGTTGTGAGTGGTTGCGATTGGTTACAAGTGATTGCGAGTGGTTGCGAGTGGTTGCGAGTTGTTGCGAGTGGTTGCGAGTGGTTACGAGTGGTTGCGAGTGGTCGGGAATGGTTGCAAGTGGTTGCGAGTTGTTGCGATTGGTTGCGAGTAGTTGCGAATGGTTGCAAGTGGTTGCAAGAGGTTGCGAGTGGTTGCGATTGGATGCGAGTGGTTGCGAGTCGTTGCGAGTGGTTGTGAATGGTTGTGAGTGGTTGCAAGTGGTTGCCAGTGCTTGCAAATTCTTGAAAGTGGTTGCGAGTGGTTGCGAGTGGTTGCAAGTGGTTGTAAGTGGTTGGGAGTGTTTGGGAGTAGTTGCCTATGGTTGCAAGTGGTTGTGAGTGGTTGCGAGTGGTTGCGAGTGGTTGCGAGTGGCTGGGACTGGTTGCATATGGTTGCGATTGGTTGCGAGTGGTTGCGAATGGTTGCGAGTGGTGACGAGTGGTTGAGAGTGGTCACAAGTGGTTGTGAGTGGTTGTGATTAGTTGCGAGTGGTTACGAGTGATTTCAAGTATTTACGATTGGTTGCGAATTATTACGAGTGGTTGTGAGTGGTTGCGAGTGGATGCCAGTGGTTGCGAGTGGTGGTGAGTGCTTGCGAGTGGTTGTGAGTGTTCGCAAGTTGTTGCGAGTGGTTAAGACTGGTTGCGAGTGGATGCAAGTGGTTGCGAGTGGCTGTGAGCGGTGGCGAGTGGTTGCGAGTGGTTGCAAGTGGTTGTTATTGGTTGTGAGTGGTTGCGAGTGGTTGTGATTGGTTGCAAGTAGTTGCGAGTGGTTGTGAGTGGTTGCGAGTGGTTGTGAGAGGTTGCGAGTGCTTTCAAGTGATAGCGAGTGGTTGTGAGTGGTTGCAAGTGGTTGCGAGTGGTTGCAAGTGGTTGCGAGTGGTTACAAATGGTTGCGAGTGGTTGTGAGTGGTTGCGAGTGGTTGCATGTGATAGCAAGTGGTTGAGAGTTGTTGCGAGTGGTTGTGAGTGGTTGCGAGTGGTTGCGATTGGTTGTGAATGGTTGTGAATGGTTGCGAGTGGTTGCGAGTGGTTGCGAGTGGACGCGAGTGGTTGTGAGTGGTTGCAAGTGGTTGCGAGTGGTTGCGAGTGGTTGCGAGTGCTTGCGAGTGGTTGAGAGTGGTTGCGAGTGGTTGCGAGTGGTTGCGAGTGCTTGCGAGTGGTTGAGAGTGGTTGCGAGTGGTTGCGAGTGGTTGCGAGTGCTTGCGAGTGGTTGAGAGTGGTTGCGAGTGGTTGCGAGTGGTTGCGAGTGCTTGCGAGTGGTTGAGAGTGGTTGCGAGTGGTTGCGAGTGGTTGCGAGTGCTTGCGAGTGGTTGAGAGTGGTTGCGAGTGGTTGCGAGTGGTTGCGAGTGCTTGCGAGTGGTTGAGAGTGGTTGCGAGTGGTTGTGAGTGGTTGCGAGTGGTTGCATGTGATAGCAAGTGGTTGAGAGTTGTTGCGAGTGGTTGTGAGTGGTTGCGAGTGGTTGCGATTGGTTGTGAATGGTTGTGAATGGTTGCGAGTGGTTGCGAGTGGTTGCGAGTGCTTGCGAGTGGTTGCGATTGGATGCGAGTAGTTCTGAGTCACTGCGTGTGGTTGTGAGTAGTTGCAAGAAGTTGCGAGTGCTTGCGAACGCTTGCAAGTGGTTGCGAGTGGTTGTGATCGGTTGCAAGTGGTTGTAAGTGGTTGCAAGAGTTTGGGAGTGTTTGCCAGTGGTTCTTAGTGTATGCGAGTGGTTGCTAGTGGTTGCGAGTAGCTGCGAGTGGTTTCGAGTGGCTGCGATTGGTTGTGAGTGCTTGCGAGTGGTTGCGAGTGGTTGTGAATTGTTGCGAGTGGGTGGGAGTGGCTGCGAGTGGTTGTGAGTGGTTGCAAGTGGTTGCGAGTGGTTGCACATGGTTGGGAGTGGTTACAACTGGTTGCGAGTGGTTGCAAGTGGTTGTGAGTAGTTGCAAGTGGTTGCGAGTGCTTGCGAGTAGTCGCGTGCGGTTGCGAGTGGTTGAGAGTGGTTGCAAGTCGTTGCAGGTGGTTGCGAGTGGTTAAGAGTGGTAACGAGTGGTTGTGCATTGTTTTGCGTGGTTTCGAGTTATTGCGAGTGGTTGCGAGTGGTTGCAAGTGGTTGCAAGTGATTGCATGTGGTTGTGAGTGGTTGTGAGTGCTTGCAAGTGGTTGGGAGTGGTTGCGAGTGGTTGCGAGTGGTCACACTTGTTGCGAATGGTTACAAGTGATTGCAATTGCTTACAAGTGGTTGCCAATGATTGCGAGTGGTTGTGAGTGGTTGCGAGTGGTTGGGAGTGGTGGTGGCTGGTTACGAGTGGTTGTGAGTGGTTGCGAGTTCTTGCGAGAGGTTGCGACTGGTTGCGAGAGGATGCGAGTGGTTGTGAGTGGTTGCGAGTGGTTGCGAGGTGTTGTGAGTGGTTGCGTGTGGATGCGAGTGGTTGCGAGTGGTTACGAATGGTTGCGAATAGTTGCAAGTGGTTGCAAGTGGTTGCAAGTGATTGTAAGTGGTTGCAAGTGATTGCAAGTGGTTGTGAGTAGTTACGAGTGGTTGCGAGTGGTTGGGAGTGGTTGCTAGTGGTTCAGAGTTGTTGCCATTGGTTGCGAGTGCTTGCGAGTAGATGCGAGTGGTTGCGACTGGATGGGAGTGGTTGCGAATCGTTGCGAGTGATTTTGAGTGGTTGTGAGTGGTTGCAAGTGGTTGCGAGTGCTTGCAAATGCTTGCAAGCGGTTGCCAGTAGTTGCCAGTGGTTACCAGTGGTTGTGAATACGCGAGTGTTTTGGAGTGGTTGCAAGTGGTTGCAAGTGGTTGCGAGGTGTTACCAGTGGTTCCGAGTGGTTTCAAGTGGTTACGAGTGGTTGCAAGTGGGCTTTCGTGGTTGAAAGTGGTTGTGAGTGGTTGCGAGTGGTTGTGAGTGGTTGCGTATGGTTACGAGTGGTTGCGAGTGGTTGCGAGTGGTTGCGAGTGGTTGCGAGTGGTTGCAAGCGGTTACCAGTGGTTGCAAGTTGTTGCGAGTGGTTGTGAGTGGTTGTGAGACTTATGAGTGGTTGCGAGTGGTTGCGAGTGGTTGCAAGTGGTTGCAAGTGGTTGCGACTGGTTGCGCGTGGTTGCCAGTGGTTGCGAGTGGTTGCGAGTGGTTGCAAGTGGTTGCAAGTGGTTACGAGTGGTTGCGAGTTGTTGTGAGTGGTGCCAGAGTTGTGCAAGAGTTGCGCCAGAGTTGTACCAGAGTTGTGCCAGAGTTGTGCCAGAGTTGTGCCATAGTTGTTCCAGATTTGTACCAGAATTGTGACAGTGTTGTGCCAGAGTTGTGCCAGTGTTGTGCCAGAGGTGTGCCAGAGTTGTGCCAGCATTGTGCCGGAGTTGAGCCCGAGTGTTGCCAGAGTTTTGCCAGAGTTGTACCAGATTTGTGCCAGTGTTGTGCCAGAGTTGTGCCAGAGTTGTGCCAGAGTTGTGCTAGAGTTGTGCCAGAGTTGTGCCAGAGTTGTGCCAGAGTTCTGCCAGAGTTGTGCTACAGTTGTGCCAGAGTTGTGCCAGAGTTTTGCCAGAGTTGTACCAGAGTTGTGCCAGAGTTGTGCCAGAGTTGTGCCATAGTTGTGCCAGAGTTGTACCAGATTTCTGCCAGTGGTGTGCCAGATTTGTGCCAGAGTTGTGCCAGAGTTGTGCCAGAGTTGTGCCAGAGTTGTGCCAGAGTTGTGCCA
>SZWC01004107.1:108515-120506 GCA_023375785.1 Penium margaritaceum
GTGGTTGCGAGTGGTTGCGAGTGGTTGCGAGTGGTTGCGACTTGTTGCGAGTGGTTGCGAGTGATTGCGAGTGGTTGCGAGTGGTTGCAAGTGATTGAAAATGGTAGCAAACAGTTGCCAGGGGTTGTGAGTGGTTTCACGTGGTTGCGAGTGGTTGCAAGGGGTTGCGAGTGGTATCGAGTGGTTGCAAGTGGTTGCGAGTAGTTGCGAGTGGTTGCAAGTGGTTGTGACTTGTTGGGAGTGGTTGCGAGTGATCGCGAGTGGTTCGGAGTGGTTGCGAGTGGTTGTGAGTGGTTGCCAGTAGTTGCCAGTGCTTGCAAGTGGCTGCGAGAGGTTCCAAATGGTTGCGAGTGGTTGCGAGTGGTTTTGAGTGGTTGCGAGTTGTAGCGAGTGGTTGCGAGTGGCTACGAGTGGTTGCGAGTTGTTGGGAGTGATTGCGAGTGGTTGCGAATTGTTGCGATTGGTTGCGAGTGATAGCGAGTGGTTGCGATTGGATGCATGTGATTGCGAGTCTTTGCGAGTGGTTGTGAGTGGTTGTGACTTGTTGCACGTGGTTGTGAGTGCTTGCAAATGCTTGCAAGTGATTGCGAGTGGTTGGGAGTGGTTGCAAGTGGTTGTAATTGGTTGCGAGTGTCTGGGAGTGGTTGCCTGTGGTTGCAAGTGGTTGTGAGTGGTTGTGAGTGGTTGCGAGTGGGTGCGAGTGGCTGCGAGTGGTTGTGAGTGGTTGCAATGGTTTCAAGTGGTTGTACGTCGTCGTGAGATGTTACAACTGGTTGCGAGTGGTTGCAAGTGGTTTCAAGTGGTTGCGAGTTGTTGCTAGTCGTTGCGAGTGGTCGAGAGTGGTTGCGAGTTGTTGCCAGTGGTTGCGAGTCGTTGCAAGTGGTTGCGAGTGGTTGAGAGGGGTTACGAGTGGTTGTGCATGGTTTTGAGTGGTTGCAAGTGGTCACGAGTGGTTGCGAGTGGTTGCGAGTGGTTGCAAGTGATTGTGAATGAGTGCGAGTGGTTGCGAGTGGTTGCGATTGGATTCAAATGGTTGCGAGTGGTTACAAGTGGTTGAGAGTGGTTACGAGTGGTTACGAGTGGTTGCGTGTGGTTGCAAGTGGTCATGAGTGATTGCAAGTGCTTACGAGTGGTTGCGAATGGTTCGGAGTGGTTGTGAGTTGTTGCACGTGGTTGCAAGTGGTGGTGAGAGGTTGCAAGTGGTTGTGAGTGGTTGCAAGTTGTTGCAAGTGGTTGCGACTGGTTGTGAGTGAATACATATGGTTGTTAGTGGTTGTGAGTGGTTGCGAGTGGTTGCGCGTGGTCGCGAGTGGTTGTGAGCGTTTGGGAGTTGTTGTGAATGGTTGCGATTGGTTGCGAGTGGTTGCAAGTGGTTGCGAGAGGTTGCAAGTGGTCGCAAGTCGTTGCAAGTGATTGCAAGTGGTTGCGAGTGGTTGCGAGTGGTTGTGAGTGGTTGCGAGTGGTTACGAGTGGTTGCGGGTGGTTGCGAGTGGTTGCGAGTGGTTACGAGTGGTTGCGGGTGGTTGCGAGTGGTTGCGAGTGGTTAAGAGTGATTGCGAGTGGTTGCGAGTAGTTACGAGTGGTTGCGAGTGGTTGCGAGTGGTTGCGAGTGGTTACGATTGGATGGGAGTGGTTGGGAGTGGTTGCAAGTGGTTCCGAGTTGTTGCGATTGGTTGCGAGTGGTTGGGAGTGGTTTTCAGTGGTTGCGAGAGGTTGCAACTTGTTGCGATTTGATGCGAGTGGTTGCGATTCATTGCGAGTGGGTGTGAGTGGTTGTGAGTGGTTGCAATTGGTTGCGACTGCTTGCAAATGCTTGCAAGTGGTTGTGAGTGGTTGCGAGTGGTTGCAAGTGGTTGTAAGTGGTTGCGATTGTTTGGGAGTGGTTGCCAATGGTTGCAAGTGGTTGTGACTGGTTGCGAGTGGTTGCGAGTGGTTGTGAGTGGCTGCGAGTGGTTGCATGTGGCTGTGATTGGTTGCGAGTGGTTGCGAATGGTTGCAAGTGGTTACGAGTGGTTGCGAGTGGTTGCGACTGGTTGAGAATGGTTACGAGTGATTGCGAGTAGTTGCGAGTAGTTGCGAGTGGTTGTGAGTTGCTGCGAGTGGTTGCGAGTGGTTGCGAGTTGTTGGGAGTGGTTGCGAGTGATTGCGAGTGGTTGGGAGTGGTTGCGAGTGGTTGCCACTGGTTGCAAGTAGTTGCCAATGGTTGCAAGTGGTTGCAAGTGGTTCCGAGTGGTTGCGAGTGGTTGCGAGTGGTTTGGAGTGGTTGCGAGTGGTAGCGAGTGGTTGCGAGTGGCTACGAGAGGTTGCGAGTTGTTGGAAGTGATTGCGAGTGGTTGCGAATTGTTGTGATTGGTTGCGAGTGATAGCGAGTGGTTGCGATTGGATGCGATTGGTTGCGAGTTGTTGCGATTGGTTGTGAGTGGTTGTGACTGGTTGCAAGTGGTTGTGAGTGCTTGCAAATGCTTGCAAGTGGTTGCGAGTGGTTGCGAGTGGTTGCAAGTGGTTGTAACTGGTTGCGAGTGTTTGGGAGTGGTTGCCAATGGTTGGAAGTGGTTGCGAGTGGTTATGAGTGGTTGCGAGTGGTTGCAAGTGGCTGCGAGTGGTTACGAGTGGTTGCGTTTGGTTGCGAGTGGTTGCACGTGGTTGTGAGTGGGTGTGAGTGCTTGCGAGTGGTTGTAAATGGTTGCAATGTTTGCAAGTGGTTGCACGTGGTTGTGAGTGGTTACAACTGGTTGCGAGTGGTTGCTAGTGGTTGCGAGTGGTTACGAGTGGTTGCGAGTGGTTGCAAGTGGTTGCGAGTGGTTGCGAGTTTTTGTGAGTTGTTGCGAGTCGTTGCGAGTGGTCGCGAGTGGTTGCGAGTGGTTGCGAGTGGTTGCGAGTGGTTACGAGTGGTTGCGAGTGGTTGCAAGTGGTTGCGAGTGGTTGCGAGTTTTTGTGAGTTGTTGCGAGTCGTTGCGAGTGGTCGCGAGTGGTTGCGAGTGGTTGCCAGTGGTTGCGAGTCGTTGCAAGTGGTTGGGAGTGGTTGAGAGGGGATAGGAGTGGTTATGCATGGTTTTGAGTGGTTGCCAAGGGTTACGAGTGGTTGGGAGTGGTTGTAAGTGGTAGCAAGTGATCGTGAGTGATTGCAAGTGGTTGCGAGTGGTTGCGATCGGTTTCGAATGGTTGCGAGTGGTTACGAGTCGTTGAGAGTGGTTACGAGTGGTTGCGAGTGGTTGGGTGTGGTTGCAAGTGCTTACGAGTGGTTGTGAATGGTTTCGAGTGGTAATGAGTGGTTGCATGTGGTTGCGAGTGGTTGTGAGTGGTTGCAAGTGGCTGTGAGTGGTTGCAAGGTGTTGCAAGTGGTTGCGACTGGTTTTGAGTGAATGCGAGTGGTTGTGAGTGGTTGTGAGTGGTTGCGATTGGTTGCGAGTGGTTGCGAGTGGTTGTGAGCGTTTGGATGTTGTTGTGAGTCGTTGCGAGTGGTTGCCAGTGGTTGGGAGTGGTTGCGAGTGGTTGCAAGTGGTTGCAAGTCGTTGCAAGTGATTGCAAGTGGTTGTGAGTGGTTGCGAGTGATTGCGAGTGGTTACGAGTGGTTGCGGGTGGTTGCGAGTGGTTGCGAGTTGTTACGATTCATTGCGAGTGGTTGCGAGTAGTTGAGAGCGGTTGCGAGTGGTTGGGAGTGGTTGCGAGTGGTTACGATTGGATGGGAGTGGTTGGGAGTGGTTGCAAGTGGGTCCGAGTTGTTGCGATTGTTTGCGAGTGGTTGCGAGTGGTTGCCAGTGGTTTCGAGAGGTTGCGACTGGTTGCGATTGGATGCAAGTGGTTGCCAGTCCCTGCGAGTTGGTTTGAGTGGTTGTGAGTGGTTGCAATTGGTTGGGAGTGCTTGCAAATCCTTGCATTGGCTGCGAGTGGTTGCGAGTGGTTGCAAGTGGTTGTAAGTGGTTGGGAGTGTTTGGGAGTGTTTGCGAATGGCTGCGAGTGGTTGCACGTGGTTGTGATTGGTTGCGAGTGGTTGCGAATGGTTGCAAGTGATAATGAGTGGTTGAGAGTGATTGCAACTGCTTACGAGTGGTTGCCAATGGTTATGAGTGGTTGTGAGTGGTTGCGAGTGGTTGCGAGTGGCTGTGAGTGGTTGCAAGTTATTGCGAGTGATTGCATCTGGTCGCGAGTGGATGCGAGTGGTTGCGAGTGGATGCGAGTAGTTGCGAGTGGTTGCGAGTGGTTACGAGTGCTTGTGAATGGTTGCGAGTAGTTGCGAGTGGTTGCGAGAGGTTGCCAGTGGTTGCAAGTGATTGCAAGTGGTTGTGAGTGGTTGTGAGTGGTTGTGAGTGGTTGTTAGTGGTTGTGAGTGGTTACGAGTGGTGGCGAGTGGTTGTGAGTGGTTGGGAGTGGTTGCAAGTGATAGCGAGTGGTTGCGAGTTTTTGCAAGTGGTTGCGAGTGGTTGCAAGTGGTTGCGATTGGTTGCGAGTGGTTGTGATTGGTTTCGAGTGGTTGTGAGTGGTTGCAAGTTTTTGGGATTGGATGCGAATGGTAGCGAGTCATTGCGAGTGCTTGTGAGTGGTTGTGAGTAGTTGCATATGGTTGCGAGTGATTGGAAATGCTTGCAAGTGGTTGCGAGTGGTTGCAAGTGGTTGTAAGTGGTTTCAAGTGTTTGGGAGTTGTTGCCAGTGGTTGCAAGTGGTTGTGAGTGGTTGCGAGCGGTTGCGAGTGTTTGCGAATGGGTGCGATTGGTTTCGAGTGGCTGCGATTGGTTGTGAGTGGTTGCGAGTGGCTGCGAGTTGTTTCGAATGGTTGCGAGTGGGTGCGAGTGGTTGCGAGTGGTTGTGAGTGGTTGTGAGTGGTTGCGAGTAGCTGCGAGTGGTTGCGAGTAGTTGCGATTGATTGCGAGTGGTTGCGTGTGGGTGCAGGTGGTTGCAAGTGATTGCAAGTGGTTGCGAGTGGTTGTGAGTGGTTGGGAGTGGTTGCGAGTGGTTGCGAGTGGTTACGAGTGGTTGCGAGTGGTCAGGAATGGTTGCAAGTGGTTGCGAGTTGTTGCGATTGGTTGCGAGTGGCTGCAAGCGGATGCAAGAGGTTGCAAGTGGTTGCAATTGGATGCGAGTGGTTGCGAGTCGTTGCGAATGGTTGTGAATGGTTGTGAGTGGTTGCAAGTGGTTGCCAGTGCTTGCGAATTCTTGAAATTGGTTGCGAGTGGTTGCGAGTGGTTGCAAGTGGTTGTAAGTGGTTGCGATTGTTTGGGAGTTGTTGCCAGTGGTTGCAAGTGGTTGTGAGTGGTTGCGAGTGGTTGCGAGTGGCTGGGACTATTTGCATATGGTTGCGAGTGGTTGCGAATGGTTGCGAGTGGTTTGGAGTGGTTGAGAGTGCTTACGAGTGGTTGCGAGTGGTTGCGAGTAGTTGCGAGTGGTTACGAGTGATTCAAGTACTTACGAGTGGTTGCGAATGATTACGAGTGGTTGTGAGTGGTTGCGAGTGGTGGTGAGTGGTTTCTTGTGGTTGTGAGTGGTCGCAAGTTGTTGCGAGTGGTTGGGACTGGTTGTGAGTGGATGCAAGTGGTTGCGAGTGGATGTGAGTGGTGGCGAGTGGTTGTGAGTGGTTGTGAGTGGTTGTTATTGGTTGTGCGTGGTTTCGAGTGGTTGTGATTGGTTGCGAGTTGTTGGGAGTGGTTGTGAGTGGTTGCGAGTGGTTGTGAGTGGTTGTGAGTGGTTGCAAGATATAGTGAGTGGTTGTGACTGGTTGTGAGTGGTTGCGAGTGGTTGCAAGTGATTACGAGTGGTTACAAGTGGTTGTGAGTGGTTGTGAGTGGTTGCGAGTGGTTGCGAGTGATAGCATGTGGTTGCGAGTTCCTGCGAGTGGTTGCAAGTGGTTGCGATTGGTTGCGAGTGGTTGTGAGTGGTTGCGAGTGGTTGCGAGTGGTTGCGATTGGATGCGAGTGGTTTTGAGTTGCTGCGCGTGTTTGTGAGTGGTTGTGAGTAGTTGCAAGAAGTTGCGAGTGCTTGCGAATGCTTGCAAGTGGTTGCGAGTGGTTGTGATCAGTTGGAAGTGGTTGTAAGTGGTTGCAAGAGTTTGGGAGTATTTGTTAGTGCTTCCAAGTGTATGCGAGTGGTTGCGAGTGGCTGCAAGTGGTTTCGAGTGCCTGCGATTGGTTGTGACTGCTTGCGAGTGGTTGCGAGTGGTTGTGAATGGTTGCGAGTGGGTGGGAGTGGCTGCGATTGGTTGTGAGTGGTTGCAAGTGGTTGCGAGTGGTTCCTGGTGCTTGGGAGTGGTAACAACTGGTTGCGAGTGGTTGCAAGTGGTTGTGAGTGGTTGCAAGTGGTTGAGAGTGGTTGAGAGTGGTTACGAGTGGTTGCTAGTGCTTGCGAGTGCTTGCGAGTGGTCGCGTGTGGTTGCGAGTGGTTGCGAGTGGTTGGGAGTCGTTGCAAGTGGTTGCGAGTGGTTGAGAGTGGTAATAAGTGGTTGTGCATTGTTTTGCGTGGTTGCGAGTGGTTGCGAGTGGATGCAAGTGATTGTGAGTGATTGCCAGTGGTTGCAAGCGGTTGCGAGTGGTTGCAAGTGGTTGCGAGTGATTGCGAGTGGTTGTGAGTGCTTGTGAGTGCTTGCAAGTGGTTGCGAGTGGTTGCAAGTGATTGTGAGTCGTTTTGAGTGTTTTCGAGTGGTTGGAAATGGATGCAAGAGGTTACGAGTGGTTGAGAGTGGTTACGAGTGGTTGCGAGTGGTCACACTTGTTGCGAGTGGTTACAAGTGATAGCAATTGCCTACAAGTTGTTGCCAATGATTGCGAGTGGTTGTGAGTGGTTGCAAGTGGCTGCGAATGGTTGTGAGTGGTTGTGAGTGGTTGCACGTGGTTGCAAGTGGTGGTGAGTGGTTCCAAGTGGTTGTGAGTGGTAGCAAGTTGTTGCAAGTGGTTGCGACCGGTTGTGAGTGAATGCAAGTGGTTTTGAATGGTTGTGAGTGGTTGCGAGTGGTTGCGAGTGGTTGCGAGTGGCTGATAGCGTTTGGGAGTTGTTGTGAGTGGTTGCGAGTGGTTGCGAGTGGTTGGGAGAGGTTGCGAGTGGTTGCAAGTGGTTGCAAGTCGTTGCAAGTGATTGCAAGAGGTTGGGAGTGGTTGCGAGTGGTTGCAAGTGGTTACGAGTTGTTGTGGGTGGTTGCGAGTGGTTGCGAGTAGTTACGAGTGATTGCGAGTGGTTGCGAGTAGTTGCGAGTGGTTATGAGTGGTTGCGAGTGGTTGCGAGTGGTTACGATTGGATGCGAGTGGTTGGGAGTGGTTGCAAGTGGTTCCGAGTTGTTGCGATTGGTTGCGAGTGGTTGCAAGTGGTTGCCAGTGGTTGCGAGAGGTTGCGACTGGTGGTGATCGGATGCCAGTGGTTGCGAGTCGTTGCGAGTGGGTGTGAGTGGTTGTGAGTGGTTGCCATTGGTTGCGAGTGCTTGTAAATGCTTACAAGTGGTTGCGAGTGGTTGCGAGTGGTTGCAAGTGGTTGTAAGTGCTTGCGAGTGTTTGGGAGTGGTTGCCAGTGGTTGCAAGGGGTTGTGACTGGTTGCGAGTGGTTGCGAGTAGTTGTGAGGGTCGCGAGTGGTTGCATGTGGCTGCGATTGGTTGCGAGTGGTTGCGAATGGTTGCAAATGGTTACGAGTGGTCGCGAGTGATTGCGAGTGGTTGCGAGTGGTTACGAGTGATTGCGAGTGGTTGCGAGTAGTTGCGAGTGGTTGCGAGTGGTTGCGAGTGGTTGCAAGTGAATGTGAGTGGTTGCGAGTAGTTGCCAGTGGTTGCGAGTGGTTCCGAGTGGTAGCGAGTGGTTGCAAGTGGTTTTGAGTGGTTGCGAGTGGTAGCGAGTAGCTGCGATTGGTTGCGAGTGGTTGCGAGTGGCTACGAGTGGTTGCGAGTTGTTGGGAGTGATTGCGAGTGGTTGCGAATTGTTGCGAGTGGTTGCAAGTGATAGCGAGTGGTTGCGATTGGATGCGAGTGGTTGCGAGTCGTTGCGAGTGGTTGCGAGTGGTGGCGAGTGGTTGCGAGTGGTTGCGAGGGGTGGCGAGCGGTTACTAGTGGTTGCAAGTTGTTACGAGTGGTTGTGAGTGGTTGCCAGTGGTTGCGAGTCGTTGCGAGTGGTTGCGAGTGGTGGCGAGTGGTTGCGAGTGGTTGCGAGGGGTGGCGAGCGGTTACTAGTGGTTGCAAGTTGTTACGAGTGGTTGTGAGTGGTTGCCAGTGGTTGCGAGTCGTTGCGAGTGGTTGCGAGTGGTGGCGAGTGGTTGCGAGTGGTTGCGAGGGGTGGCGAGCGGTTACTAGTGGTTGCAAGTTGTTACGAGTGGTTGTGAGTGGTTGCCAGTGGTTGCGAGTCGTTGCGAGTGGTTGCGAGTGGTGGCGAGTGGTTGCGAGTGGTTGCGAGGGGTGGCGAGCGGTTACTAGTGGTTGCAAGTTGTTACGAGTGGTTGTGAGTGGTTGCCAGTGGTTGCGAGTCGTTGCGAGTGGTTGCGAGTGGTGGCGAGTGGTTGCGAGTGGTTGCGAGGGGTGGCGAGCGGTTACTAGTGGTTGCAAGTTGTTACGAGTGGTTGTGAGTGGTTGCCAGTGGTTGCGAGTCGTTGCGAGTGGTTGCGAGTGGTGGCGAGTGGTTGCGAGTGGTTGCGAGGGGTGGCGAGCGGTTACTAGTGGTTGCAAGTTGTTACGAGTGGTTGTGAGTGGTTGCCAGTGGTTGCGAGTCGTTGCGAGTGGTTGCGAGTGGTGGCGAGTGGTTGCGAGTGGTTGCGAGGGGTGGCGAGCGGTTACTAGTGGTTGCAAGTTGTTACGAGTGGTTGTGAGTGGTTGCCAGTGGTTGCGAGTCGTTGCGAGTGGTTGCGAGTGGTGGCGAGTGGTTGCGAGTGGTTGCGAGGGGTGGCGAGCGGTTACTAGTGGTTGCAAGTTGTTACGAGTGGTTGTGAGTGGTTGCCAGTGGTTGCGAGTCGTTGCGAGTGGTTGCGAGTGGTGGCGAGTGGTTGCGAGTGGTTGCGAGGGGTGGCGAGCGGTTACTAGTGGTTGCAAGTTGTTACGAGTGGTTGTGAGTGGTTGCCAGTGGTTGCGAGTCGTTGCGAGTGGTTGCGAGTGGTGGCGAGTGGTTGCGAGTGGTTGCGAGGGGTGGCGAGCGGTTACTAGTGGTTGCAAGTTGTTACGAGTGGTTGTGAGTGGTTGCCAGTGGTTGCGAGTCGTTGCGAGTGGTTGCGAGTGGTGGCGAGTGGTTGCGAGTGGTTGCGAGGGGTGGCGAGCGGTTACTAGTGGTTGCAAGTTGTTACGAGTGGTTGTGAGTGGTTGCCAGTGGTTGCGAGTCGTTGCGAGTGGTTGCGAGTGGTGGCGAGTGGTTGCGAGTGGTTGCGAGGGGTGGCGAGCGGTTACTAGTGGTTGCAAGTTGTTACGAGTGGTTGTGAGTGGTTGCCAGTGGTTGCGAGTCGTTGCGAGTGGTTGCGAGTGGTGGCGAGTGGTTGCGAGTGGTTGCGAGGGGTGGCGAGCGGTTACTAGTGGTTGCAAGTTGTTACGAGTGGTTGTGAGTGGTTGCCAGTGGTTGCGAGTCGTTGCGAGTGGTTGCGAGTGGTGGCGAGTGGTTGCGAGTGGTTGCGAGGGGTGGCGAGCGGTTACTAGTGGTTGCAAGTTGTTACGAGTGGTTGTGAGTGGTTGCCAGTGGTTGCGAGTCGTTGCGAGTGGTTGCGAGTGGTGGCGAGTGGTTGCGAGTGGTTGCGAGGGGTGGCGAGCGGTTACTAGTGGTTGCAAGTTGTTACGAGTGGTTGTGAGTGGTTGCCAGTGGTTGCGAGTCGTTGCGAGTGGTTGCGAGTGGTGGCGAGTGGTTGCGAGTGGTTGCGAGGGGTGGCGAGCGGTTACTAGTGGTTGCAAGTTGTTACGAGTGGTTGTGAGTGGTTGCCAGTGGTTGCGAGTCGTTGCGAGTGGTTGCGAGTGGTGGCGAGTGGTTGCGAGTGGTTGCGAGGGGTGGCGAGCGGTTACTAGTGGTTGCAAGTTGTTACGAGTGGTTGTGAGTGGTTGCCAGTGGTTGCGAGTCGTTGCGAGTGGTTGCGAGTGGTGGCGAGTGGTTGCGAGTGGTTGCGAGGGGTGGCGAGCGGTTACTAGTGGTTGCAAGTTGTTACGAGTGGTTGTGAGTGGTTGCCAGTGGTTGCGAGTCGTTGCGAGTGGTTGCGAGTGGTGGCGAGTGGTTGCGAGTGGTTGCGAGGGGTGGCGAGCGGTTACTAGTGGTTGCAAGTTGTTACGAGTGGTTGTGAGTGGTTGCCAGTGGTTGCGAGTCGTTGCGAGTGGTTGCGAGTGGTGGCGAGTGGTTGCGAGTGGTTGCGAGGGGTGGCGAGCGGTTACTAGTGGTTGCAAGTTGTTACGAGTGGTTGTGAGTGGTTGCCAGTGGTTGCGAGTCGTTGCGAGTGGTTGCGAGTGGTGGCGAGTGGTTGCGAGTGGTTGCGAGGGGTGGCGAGCGGTTACTAGTGGTTGCAAGTTGTTACGAGTGGTTGTGAGTGGTTGCCAGTGGTTGCGAGTCGTTGCGAGTGGTTGCGAGTGGTGGCGAGTGGTTGCGAGTGGTTGCGAGGGGTGGCGAGCGGTTACTAGTGGTTGCAAGTTGTTACGAGTGGTTGTGAGTGGTTGCCAGTGGTTGCGAGTCGTTGCGAGTGGTTGCGAGTGGTGGCGAGTGGTTGCGAGTGGTTGCGAGGGGTGGCGAGCGGTTACTAGTGGTTGCAAGTTGTTACGAGTGGTTGTGAGTGGTTGCCAGTGGTTGCGAGTCGTTGCGAGTGGTTGCGAGTGGTGGCGAGTGGTTGCGAGTGGTTGCGAGGGGTGGCGAGCGGTTACTAGTGGTTGCAAGTTGTTACGAGTGGTTGTGAGTGGTTGCCAGTGGTTGCGAGTCGTTGCGAGTGGTTGCGAGTGGTGGCGAGTGGTTGCGAGTGGTTGCGAGGGGTGGCGAGCGGTTACTAGTGGTTGCAAGTTGTTACGAGTGGTTGTGAGTGGTTGCCAGTGGTTGCGAGTCGTTGCGAGTGGTTGCGAGTGGTGGCGAGTGGTTGCGAGTGGTTGCGAGGGGTGGCGAGCGGTTACTAGTGGTTGCAAGTTGTTACGAGTGGTTGTGAGTGGTTGCCAGTGGTTGCGAGTCGTTGCGAGTGGTTGCGAGTGGTGGCGAGTGGTTGCGAGTGGTTGCGAGGGGTGGCGAGCGGTTACTAGTGGTTGCAAGTTGTTACGAGTGGTTGTGAGTGGTTGCCAGTGGTTGCGAGTCGTTGCGAGTGGTTGCGAGTGGTGGCGAGTGGTTGCGAGTGGTTGCGAGGGGTGGCGAGCGGTTACTAGTGGTTGCAAGTTGTTACGAGTGGTTGTGAGTGGTTGCCAGTGGTTGCGAGTCGTTGCGAGTGGTTGCGAGTGGTGGCGAGTGGTTGCGAGTGGTTGCGAGGGGTGGCGAGCGGTTACTAGTGGTTGCAAGTTGTTACGAGTGGTTGTGAGTGGTTGCCAGTGGTTGCGAGTCGTTGCGAGTGGTTGCGAGTGGTGGCGAGTGGTTGCGAGTGGTTGCGAGGGGTGGCGAGCGGTTACTAGTGGTTGCAAGTTGTTACGAGTGGTTGTGAGTGGTTGCCAGTGGTTGCGAGTCGTTGCGAGTGGTTGCGAGTGGTGGCGAGTGGTTGCGAGTGGTTGCGAGTCGTTGCGAGTGGTTGCGAGTGGTTACGAGTGGTTGTGAGTGGGTTTTCGTGGTTGTGAGTGGTTGTGAGTGGTTGCGAGTGGTTGTGAGTGGTTGCGTATGGTTGCGAGTGGTTGCGAGTGGTTGCAAATGGTTGCGAGTGGTTGCGAGGGGTTGCGAGCGGTTACTAGTGGTTGCAAGTTGTTACGAGTGGTTGTGAGTGGTTGTGAGCGGCTATGAGTGGTTGCTTGTGGCTGGGAGGGATTGTGAGTGGTTGAAAGCAGTTCAAATAGTTTGTGAGGGTTGCGAGTGATTGCAAATGATTGCAAGTGGTTGCGAGTGGTTACGAGTGGTTGCGAGTGGTTGCCAGTGGTTGCGAGTGGTTGCGAGTGGTTGCGAGTGGATGTGAGTGGTTGC
>SZWC01004107.1:125635-137320 GCA_023375785.1 Penium margaritaceum
GCGAGTGGTTGCGAGTGGTTGCGAGTGGTTGCGAGTGGTTGCGAGTGGTTACACGTGGTTGCGAGTGGTTGTGAGTGGCTGCGAGTGATTGCGAGTGATAGCAAGTGGTTGCGAGTTGTTGCGAGTGGTTGAGAGTGATTGGGATTGGTTGCCAGTGGTTGTGAGTGGTTGCGAGTGGTTGCGAGTGGTTGCGAGTGGTTGTGAGTGGTTGCAAGTGGTTGCGATTGTATGCGAGTGGTTGCGAGTTGTTGCTCGTGGTTGTGAGTAATTTTGAGTAGTTGCAAGTGGTTGCGAGTGCTAGCGAATGCTTGCAAGTGGTTTTGACTGGTTGCGAGTGGTTGCGAGTGGTTGCGACTGGTTGCGAGTGGTTTCGAGTGGTTGCGCGTGGCTGCGAATAGTTTTGAGTGGATGCGATTGGTTGTGAGTGCTTGCGAGTTGTTGCGAGTGGTTGTGAGTGGTTGTGAGTGGGTGGGAGTGGGTGCCAATGGTTGTGAGTGCTTGCGAGTGGTTGCGAGTGGTTGCATGTCGTTGGGAGTGGTTACAACTGGTTGCGAGTGGTTGGGAAGTGTTGTGAGTGGTTGCGAGTGGTTAAGAGTGCTTGCAAGTGGTTGCGAGTGGTTGCAAGTGGTTGCGAGTGGTTGCGAGTGGTTGCGATTTGTCGCGTGTGGTTGTGAGTGGCTGCGGGTGCTTGCGAGTCCTTGCAAGTGGTTGCGAGTGGTTGAGAGTGGTAACGAGTGCTTGTGCATTGTTTTGAGTGATTGCGAGTGGTTGCGAGTGGTTGAGAGTGGATGGAAGTTATTGTGAGTGATTGCGAGTGGTTGCGAGTGGTTGCAAGTGGTTGCAAGTGGTTGCGAGTGATTTCCAGTGGTTGTGAGTGGTTGTGAGTGCTTCCGAGTGGTTAGGAGTGGTTGCGAGTGCTTACGAGTGATTGTGAGTGGTTTTGAGTGTTTTCGAGTGGTTGCGAATGGTTGCAAGAGGTTACAAGTGGTTGAGAGTGGTTACGTGTGGTTGCGAGTGGTCAAAGTGGTTGCAAGTGGTTACAGGTGGTTGCAAGTGCTTACAAGTGGTTGCGAATGATTGCAAGTGGTTGTGAGTGGTTGCGAGTGGTTGCAAGTGGTGGTGAGTGGTTACAAGTGGTTGTGAGTGGTCGGGAGTTGTTGCGAGTGGTTGCGACTGGTTGCAAGTGGATACGATTGGTTTTGAGTGGTTGCGAGTGGTTGCTAGTGGTTGCAAGTGGTCGTGAGTGGTTGCGAGTGGTTGCAAGTGGTTGCGAGTGGTTGCGAGTAGTTGTGAGTGGTTGCAAGTGGTTGCAAGTGGTTGCGAGTGGTTGCAGGTGATTGCAAGTGGTAAGAAGTAATTGCGAGTGGTTGCAAGTGGTTACGAGTGGTTGCGAGTGGTTGCGAGAGGTTGCGAGTGGTTGCGAATGATTGCGAGTGGTTCCGAGTGGTGGTGAGTGGTTGCGAGAAGTTGCCATTGGTTGCAAGTGAATGCGAGTGGTTGCAACTGGATGAGAGTGATTGCGAGTTTCTGTGTGTGGTTCCAAGTGGTTGCGAGTTCTTGCAAATGCTTGCAAGTGGTTGCGAGTAGTTGCGAGTGGTTGCTTGTGGTTGTAAGTGGCTGCGAGTGTTTTGGAGTGGTTGCCAGTAGTTGCAAGTGGTTGTGAGTGGTTGCGAGTGGTTGCGAGTGGTTGCGAGTGGTTGCAAGTGGTTGCGAGTGGTTGCGAGTGGTTGCGAGTGGTTGCAAGTGGTTGCGAGTGGTTGCGAGTGGTTGCGAGTGGTTGCGAGTGGTTGCAAGTGGTTGCGAGTGGTTGCGAGTGGTTGTGAGTGGTTGCAAGTGGTTGCGAGTGGTTGCATGTGGTTGCGAGTGGTTACAACTGGTTGCGAGTGGTTGCTAGTGGTTGCGAGTGGTTGCGAGTGGTTGAGAGTGGTTGCAAGTGGTTGCAAGTGGTTGGGAGTTTTTGCAAGTGGTTGCGAGTTGTCGGGAGTGGTTACGAGTGGTTGCGAGTGGTTTTGAGTTTTTGCGAATGATTCCGAGTGGTTGTGAGTAGTTGCGAGTGGTTACGAGTGGTTGTGAGTGGGTACAAAGGGTTGCAAGTGGTTGTGAGTGGTTGCCAGTGGTTTCGAGTGGTTGCGAGTAGTTGCAAGTGGTTGACTCGTTGCGCATTGTTGGATGCGGGTACGAGTGGTTGCGAGTGGTTGTGAGTGGTAGGGATTGGTTGCAAGTGGATGCGAGTGGTTGCGAGTGGTTGTAAGTGATTGCCAGTCGTTGCGAGTGGTTACGAGTGGTTGCAAGTGGTTGCAAATGGTTGCGAGTGGTTGCGAGCGGTTGAGAATGGTTGCGAGTCGTTGTGATTGGCTGCGAGTGGTCTCAATTGGTTGCGAGGGGTTGTGAGTGGTGGTGAGTGGTTGGGAGTGGTTGTGAGTAGTTTTGAGAGGTTGCGAGTGGTTTTGAGTGGCTGCGAGTGGTTGCGAGTGGTTGTAAGTGGTCGCGAGTGGTTGCGAGGGGTTGCGAGTGATCGGGAGTGGTTGTGAGTGGTTTCAAGTGGTTACGAGTGGTTGCAAGTGGTTATTCGTGGTTGCGAGTGGTTGTGAGTGGCTGCGAGTGGTTGCGAGTGGTTGCGCGTGGTTGCGAGTGGTTGCGAGGGGTTGCGAGTGGTTGCGAGTGGTGGCGAGTGGTTACGAGTAGTTGTGAGTGGTTGCGAGTTGTTGCGCGTGGTTGCGACTGGTTGCGAGTGGATACTAGTGGTTGTGAGTCGTTGCGAGTAGTTTCAAGTGGTTGCAAGTGGTTGCGAGTGGTTGAGAGTGGTTGCGAGTGGTTGCGAGTGGTTGCGAGTAGTTGCGAGTGGTTGCAAGTGGTTGCAAGTGGTTGCAAGTAATTGGGAGTGGTTGCATGTGGTTACGAGTGGTTGCGAGTGGTTGCGAATGATTGCAAGTGGTTACAAGCGGTTGCGAGTGGTTGCGGGTGTTTGCGAGTGGTTCCGAGTGGTTACGAGTGGTTGCGAGTGGTTGCGATTAGTTTCGAGTTGTTGCCTGTGGTTGTAAGTGGCTGCGAGTGTTTGGGAGTGGTTGCCAGTGGTTGCAAGTGGTTGCCAGTGGTTGCGAGTGGTTGCGAGTGGATGCGAGTGGCTGCGAGTGGTTGCGAATTGTTGCGAGTGGTTGCGAGTTGTTGCGCGTGGTTACGAGTGGTTGCGAGTGGTTGCCAGTGGTTGCGAGTGGTTGCGAGTGGATGCGAGTGGCTGCGAGTGGTTGCGAATTGTTGCGAGTGGTTGCGAGTTGTTGCGCGTGGTTACGAGTGGTTGCGAGTGGGTTGGAGTGGTTGCGAGTGGTTCTGAGAGGGTGCAAGTGGTTGTGAGTGGTTGCACGTGGTTGCGAGTGGTTACAACTGGTTGCGAGTGGTTGCTAGTGCTTGCGAGTGGTTGCGAGTGGTTGAGAGTGGTTGCAAGTTGTTGCAAGTGGTTGGGAGTTGTTACGAGTGGTTGCGAATTTTCGCGAGCGGTTACAAGTGGTTGCGAGTGGTTGCGAGTGTTTGCGAATGATTCCGAGTGGTTGTGAGTGGGTACGAAGGGTTGCAAGTGGTTGCGAGTGGTTGCGACTTGTGGCGAGTGGTTGCAAGTGATTGCGAGTGGTTGCGAGTACTTGCGAGTGGTTGCGAGTGGTTTCGAGTAGTTTCCAGTGGTTGCCAGTGGTTGTGAGTGGTTGCGAGTGGTTGCAAGTGGTTGCAAGTGGTTGCAAGTGGTTCCAAGTGGCTGCGAGTGTTTGCGAGTGGTTGTGAGTGGTTGTGAGTGGTTGCGAGTGTTTGTGAGTGGTTGCAAGTGGTTGTGGTTGGTTGTGATTGGTTGCCTATGGTTGCGCGTGGTTATGAGTAGTTACGAGTGGTTGCGAGTGGGTGCGAGTGGTCGAGAGTGGTTGAGAATTACCAAGACAACTGGAGCAAGCCTAAGCCAACTGGAGGAAGGCCAAGAAAACTGAAGCAAGCCCGAGACAACTGAAGCAAGGCCAAGGCAATTGGAGCAAGCCCAAGACAACTTGAGCAAGGCCAAGACAACTGGATTAAGCCCAAGACAACTTGAGAAAGCCCAAGATAACTAGACTAAGACAAAGACGACTGGAGCAAGCCCAAGACAACTGGAGCAAGTTCAAGAAAACTGGAGCAAGCCCAATATAATTGGAGCAAGGCTAAGACAACTGGAGCAAGGCAAAGACAACTGGAGCAAGCCCAAGATAACTGGATCAAGCCCAAGCCATCTGGAGCAAGCCCAAGACAATTGGAGCAAGGCCAAGACACTTGGAGCAAGCCCAAGACAACTCGATCAAGGCCAAGAAAACTGGAGCAAGGCGAAGACAACTGGAGCAAGGCCGGGACAGCACGAGTAAGCAGAATACAACTGGAGCAAGCCCAAGACAAATGGAGCAAGGCTAAGAAAAATGGAGCAGGCAAAAGACAACTAGAGCAAGGCCAATACAATTAGAGCAAGCTCAAGACAACAAGAACAAGCCCAGAAAAACCGGAGCAAAGCCAAGAAATCTGGCGTAAGTCCAAGATAACTAAAGCAAGGCCAAGACTACTGAAGCAAGCCCAAGACAACTAGTGGTTGCTCGTGGTTGTGACTGGTTGCAAGTGGTTGGGATTGGTTGCGAGTGGTTGCGAGTGGTTGCTAGTGGTTGTGAGTGGTTGCAATCGGATGCGTATGGTTGCGAGTTGTTGTGAGTGGTTGAAGTGGTTGTGATTGCTTGCAAATGGTTGCAAGTGGTTGCGGGTGGTTGTAAGTGGTTGCAAGTGGTTGTACGTGGTTGCGAGTGTTCGGGGGTGGTTGCCAGTGGTTTCAAGTGGTTGCGCATGGTTGTGAGTGGTTGCGAGTGGTTGCGAGTGGCTGCGAGTGGCTGTGAGTGGTTGCAAGTGGTTGCGATTGGTTGCGAGTGGTTGGGAGTAGTTGCAAGTGGTTGCAAGTTGCTGTGAGTCTCTGCAAGTGGTTACGAGTGGTTGCGAGTGGTTGCGAGTGGTTGCAAGTGGTTGCATGTGGTTGCGAGTGGTTGTCAATGGTTGCGAGTGGTTGCGAGTGGTTGCGAGTGGCTGTGAGTGGTTGCAAGTGGTTGCGATTGGTTGCGAGTGGTTGGGAGTAGTTGCAAGTGGTTGCGAGTGGCTGTGAGTCGCTGCAAGTGGTTGCGAGTGGTTGCGAGTGGTTGCGAGTAGTTGCGAGTGGTTGCGAGTGGTTGCGAGTGGTTACGAGTGGTTGCGAGTAGTTGCGAGTGGTTGCAAGTGGTTGCAAGTGGTTGCGAGTGGTTGCGAGTGGTTGCGAGTAGTTGCGAGTGGTTGCGAGTGGTTGCGAGTGGTTACGAGTGGTTGCGAGTAGTTGCGAGTGGTTGCAAGTGGTTGCAAGTGGTTGCGAGTGGTTGCGAGTGGTTGCGAGTAGTTGCGAGTGGTTGCGAGTGGTTGCGAGTGGTTACGAGTGGTTGCGAGTAGTTGCGAGTGGTTGCAAGTGGTTGCAAGTGGTTGCGAGTGGTTGCGAGTGGTTGCGAGTAGTTGCGAGTGGTTGCGAGTGGTTGCGAGTGGTTACGAGTGGTTGCGAGTAGTTGCGAGTGGTTGCAAGTGGTTGCAAGTGGTTGCGAGTGGTTGCGAGTGGTTGCGAGTAGTTGCGAGTGGTTGCGAGTGGTTGCGAGTGGTTACGAGTGGTTGCGAGTAGTTGCGAGTGGTTGCAAGTGGTTGCAAGTGGTTGCGAGTGGTTGCGAGTGGTTGCGAGTAGTTGCGAGTGGTTGCGAGTGGTTGCGAGTGGTTACGAGTGGTTGCGAGTAGTTGCGAGTGGTTGCAAGTGGTTGCAAGTGGTTGCGAGTGGTTGCGAGTGGTTGCGAGTAGTTGCGAGTGGTTGCGAGTGGTTGCGAGTGGTTACGAGTGGTTGCGAGTAGTTGCGAGTGGTTGCAAGTGGTTGCAAGTGGTTGCGAGTGGTTGCGAGTGGTTGCGAGTAGTTGCGAGTGGTTGCGAGTGGTTGCGAGTGGTTACGAGTGGTTGCGAGTAGTTGCGAGTGGTTGCAAGTGGTTGCAAGTGGTTGCGAGTGGTTGCGAGTGGTTGCGAGTAGTTGCGAGTGGTTGCGAGTGGTTGCGAGTGGTTACGAGTGGTTGCGAGTAGTTGCGAGTGGTTGCAAGTGGTTGCAAGTGGTTGCGAGTGGTTGCGAGTGGTTGCGAGTAGTTGCGAGTGGTTGCGAGTGGTTGCGAGTGGTTACGAGTGGTTGCGAGTAGTTGCGAGTGGTTGCAAGTGGTTGCAAGTGGTTGCGAGTGGTTGCGAGTGGTTGCGAGTAGTTGCGAGTGGTTGCGAGTGGTTGCGAGTGGTTACGAGTGGTTGCGAGTAGTTGCGAGTGGTTGCAAGTGGTTGCAAGTGGTTGCGAGTGGTTGCGAGTGGTTGCGAGTAGTTGCGAGTGGTTGCGAGTGGTTGCGAGTGGTTACGAGTGGTTGCGAGTAGTTGCGAGTGGTTGCAAGTGGTTGCAAGTGGTTGCGAGTGGTTGCGAGTGGTTGCGAGTAGTTGCGAGTGGTTGCGAGTGGTTGCGAGTGGTTACGAGTGGTTGCGAGTAGTTGCGAGTGGTTGCAAGTGGTTGCAAGTGGTTGCGAGTGGTTGCGAGTGGTTGCGAGTAGTTGCGAGTGGTTGCGAGTGGTTGCGAGTGGTTACGAGTGGTTGCGAGTAGTTGCGAGTGGTTGCAAGTGGTTGCAAGTGGTTGCGAGTGGTTGCGAGTGGTTGCGAGTAGTTGCGAGTGGTTGCGAGTGGTTGCGAGTGGTTACGAGTGGTTGCGAGTAGTTGCGAGTGGTTGCAAGTGGTTGCAAGTGGTTGCGAGTGGTTGCGAGTGGTTGCGAGTAGTTGCGAGTGGTTGCGAGTGGTTGCGAGTGGTTACGAGTGGTTGCGAGTAGTTGCGAGTGGTTGCAAGTGGTTGCAAGTGGTTGCGAGTGGTTGCGAGTGGTTGCGAGTAGTTGCGAGTGGTTGCGAGTGGTTGCGAGTGGTTACGAGTGGTTGCGAGTAGTTGCGAGTGGTTGCAAGTGGTTGCAAGTGGTTGCGAGTGGTTGCGAGTGGTTGCGAGTAGTTGCGAGTGGTTGCGAGTGGTTGCGAGTGGTTACGAGTGGTTGCGAGTAGTTGCGAGTGGTTGCAAGTGGTTGCAAGTGGTTGCGAGTGGTTGCGAGTGGTTGCGAGTAGTTGCGAGTGGTTGCGAGTGGTTGCGAGTGGTTACGAGTGGTTGCGAGTAGTTGCGAGTGGTTGCAAGTGGTTGCAAGTGGTTGCGAGTGGTTGCGAGTGGTTGCGAGTAGTTGCGAGTGGTTGCGAGTGGTTGCGAGTGGTTACGAGTGGTTGCGAGTAGTTGCGAGTGGTTGCAAGTGGTTGCAAGTGGTTGCGAGTGGTTGCGAGTGGTTGCGAGTAGTTGCGAGTGGTTGCGAGTGGTTGCGAGTGGTTACGAGTGGTTGCGAGTAGTTGCGAGTGGTTGCAAGTGGTTGCAAGTGGTTGCGAGTGGTTGCGAGTGGTTGCGAGTAGTTGCGAGTGGTTGCGAGTGGTTGCGAGTGGTTACGAGTGGTTGCGAGTGGTTGCGAGTGGTTGCAAGTGGTTACGAGTGGTTGCGAGTGGTTGCGAGTGGTTGCGAGTGGTTGCGAGTGATTGTGAGTGGTTGGGAGTGGTTGCGAGTGGTTGCGAGTGGTTACGAGTGGTTGGGAATGGCTACGATTTGTTGCAAATGGCTACGAGTGGTGGCGAGTGGTTGGGAGTGGTTGCAAGTAGTTACGAGTGGTTGCGATTCATTGCGAGTGGTTGCAAGTGGTTGCCTGTGGTTGCGAGTGATTGCGATTGGATGCGAGTGGTTGCAAGTCGTTACAAGTGGTAGTGAGTGGTTGCGAGTGGTTGCAAGTGGTTGCAAGTGCTTGCAAATGCTTGCAAGTGGTTGCGAGTGGTTGCGAGTGGTTGCTAGTGGTTGTAAGAAGTTGCGAGTATTTGCGAGTGGGTGCTTGTGTTTGCAAGTGGTTGTGAGTGGTTGTGAGTGGTTGGGAGTGGTAGCGAGTGGTTGCGAATAGTTGCGAGTTGTTGTGATTGGTTGAAAATGGTTGCAAGTGGTTGCGAGTGCTTGCAAGTGGGTGCGAGTGGTTTGGAGTGGTTGTGAGTAGTTGCAATGGTTGCAAGTGGTTGTACGTGGTTGTGAGTGGTTACAACTGGTTGCGAGTGGTTGCTCGTGGTTGCGAGTGGTTGCGAGTGGTTGCGAGTGGTGGCGAGTGGTTGCGAGTGGTTGCGAGTGGTTGCAAGTGGTTGCGAGTGGTTGAAGTGGTTGCGAGTGGTCGCGAGTGGTTGCGAGTGGTTGCAATTGGTTGGGAGAGGTTGCGAGTGGTTGCGAGTGGTTGCGAGTGGTTGTGAGTCGTTACGAGTGATTGCAAGTGGTTACGAGTGGTTGGGAATGGTTGCGAGTGGTCGTCAGTAGTTGCGAGTGGTTGCGAGTGGTTGCGAGTGGTGGTGAGTGGTTGTGAGTGGTTGTGAGTGGTTGCAAGTTGTTGCGACAAGTTATGACTGGTTGCGAATGGATGCATGTGGTTGCGAGTGGTTGCGAGTGGTTTTGGGTGGTTGCGAGTGGTTGCGAGTTGTTGTGAGTGGTTGTGAGTGGTTGTGAGTTGTTGTGAGTAGTTGCGAGTGGTTGCGAGTGGTTGCAAGTGGTTGCAAGTGGTTGCAAGTGATTCCAAGTGGTTCCAAATGGTTGCGAGTGGTTATGAGTCGTTGCGAGTGGTTGTGAGTGGTTACGAGTGGATGCGAGTGGTTGCAAGTTGTTGCAAGTACGCGCGAGTGATTACGAGTGGTTGCGAATGGTTGGCAGTGGTTACGAGTGGTTGTGTGTGGTTGTGAGTGGTTACGAGTGGTTGCGAGTGGTTGGAAGTGGTTGCCAGTGGTTACCAGTGGTTGCGAGTGGTTGCGAGTGGTTGTGAGTGGTTGTGAGTGGTTGCGATTGGATGCATGTGGTTGCGAGTCGTTGTGAGTGCTTGTGAGTGGTTGTGAGTGGTTGGAAGAGGTTGCGAGTGCTTGCAAATGCTTACAAGTTGTTATGAGTGGTTGCAAGTGGTTGCATTTGGTTGTAAGCTGATGCGAGTGTTTGGGGGTGGTTGCCAGTGGTTGCAAGTGGTTGCAAGTGGTTGTGAGTGGTTGCGAGTGGTTGGGAACGGCTGCGAGTGGTTTCGAGTGGTTGTGAATGGTTGCGAGTGGTTGCGAGTGGTTGCAAGTGGTTGCAAGTGGTTGTGAGTCTTCGCGAGTGGTCACAACTGGTTGCGAGTGGTTATGAGTGGTTGCAAGTGGTTGCGAGTGCTTGCGAGTGTTTGCCAGTGGTTGCTAGTGGTTGCAACTGGTTGCAAGTGCTTGTGAGTGGGTGCGAGTGGGTGCGAGTGGTTGTGAGTGGTTGCAATGGTTACACGTGGTTGTACGTAGTTGTGAGTGGTTACAACTGGTTGTGAGTGGTTGCTAGTGGTTGCTAGTGGTTGCGAGTGGTTGCGAGTGGTTCAGAGCGGTTGCAAGTGGTTGCGAGTGCTCGCCAGTGGTTGCGAGTGCTTGCAAGTGCTTGCGAGTGGTTGCAAGTGGTTGCGAGTGGTTGAGAGTGGTAACGAGTGGTTGTGCATGGTTTTGAGTGGTTGCGAGTGGTTGCGAGTGGTGGCGAGTGGTTGCGAGTGGTTGTGAGTGGTGGCAAGTAGTTGCGAGTGGTTGCGAGTGGTTGCGACTGGTGGCGAGTGGTTGCAAGTGGTTGCGAGTGGTTGCGAGTAGTTGCGAGTGGATGCGAGTGGTTACGAGTAGTTGCGAGTGGTTGCGAGTGGTTGCGACTGGTGGCGAGTGGTTGCAAGTGGTTGCGAGTGGTTGCGAGTAGTTGCGAGTGGATGCGAGTGGTTACGAGTAGTTGCGAGTGGTTGCGAGTGGTTGCGACTGGTGGCGAGTGGTTGCAAGTGGTTGCGAGTGGTTGCGAGTAGTTGCGAGTGGATGCGAGTGGTTACGAGTAGTTGCGAGTGGTTGCGAGTGGTTGCGACTGGTGGCGAGTGGTTGCAAGTGGTTGCGAGTGGTTGCGAGTAGTTGCGAGTGGATGCGAGTGGTTACGAGTAGTTGCGAGTGGTTGCGAGTGGTTGCGACTGGTGGCGAGTGGTTGCAAGTGGTTGCGAGTGGTTGCGAGTGGTTGCGAGTGGTGGTGAGTGGTTGCGAGTGGTTGTGAGTGGTTGCGAGTGGTTGCGAGTGGTTGCGACTTGTGGCGAGTGGTTGCAAGTGATTGCGAGTGGTTGCGAGTAGTTGCGAGTGGATGCGAGTGGTTACGAGTAGTTGCCAGTGGTTGCGAGTGGTTGTGATTGGTTGTGAGTGGTTGCGAGTGGTTGCAAGTGGTTGCAAGTGGTTCCAAGTGGCTGCGAGTGTTTGCGAGTGGTTGTGAGTGGTTGCGAGTGGTTGCGAGTGGTTGGGAGTGTTTGTGAATGGTTGCAAGTGGTTGTGATTGGTTGTGATTGGTTGCCTATCGTTGCGCGTGGTTATGAGTAGTTACGAGTGGTTGCGAGTGGGTGCGAGTGGTCGAGAGTGGTTGAGAATTCCCAAGACAACTGGAGCAAGCCCATGCCAACTGGAGGAAGGCCAAGACAACTGAAGCAAGCCAAAGACAACTGGAGCAAGGCAAAGGCAATTGGAGTAAGCCGAAGACAACTTGAGCAAGGCCAAGACAACTGGATTAAGCCCAAGACAACTGGAGAAATCCCAAGATAACTAGACTAAGACAAAGACGACTAGAGCAAGCCCAAGACAACTGGAGCAAGTTCAAGAGAACTGGAGCAAGCCCAATATAACTGGAGCAAGGCTAAGACAACTGGAGCAAGGCAAAGACAACTGGAGCAAGCCCAAGATAACTGGATCAAGCCCAAGCCATCTGGAGCAAGCCCAAGACAATTGGAGCAAGGCCAAGACACTTGGAGCAAGCCCAAGACAACTCGATCAAGGCCAAGAAAACTGGAGCAAGGCGAAGACAACTGGAGCAAGGCCGGGAAAGCACGAGAAAGCAAAATACAACTGGAGCAAGCCCAAGACAAATGGAGCAAGGCTAAGAAAAATGGAGCAGGCAAAAGACAACTAGAGCAAGGCCAATACAATTAGAGCAAGTTCAAGACAACAAGAACAAGCCCAGGAAAACCGGAGCAAAGCCAAGAAATCTGGCGTAAGTCCCAGGTAACTAAAGCAAGGCCAAGACTACTGAAGCAAGCCCAAGACAACTAGTGGTTGCTCGTGGTTGCGACTGGTTGCAAGTGGTTGCTCGTGGTTGCGAGTGGTTCTGAGTGGTTGGGAGTGGTTGCAAGTGGTTGGGATTGGTTGCGAGTGGTTGCGAGTGGTTGCGAGTGGTTGTGAGTGGTTGCAATCGGATGCGTATGGTTGTGAGTTGTTGTGAGTGGTTGAAGTGGTTGTGGTTGCTTGCAAACGGTTGCAAGTGGTTGCGAGTGGTTGCAAGTGGTTGTAAGTGGTTGCGAGTGTTTGGGGGTGGTTGCCAGTGGTTTCAAGTGGTTGCGCGTGGTTGTGAGTGGTTGCGAGTGGTTGCGAGTGGCTGTGAGTGGTTGCAAGTGGTTGCGATTGGTTGCGAGTGGTTGCGAGTAGTTGCAAGTGGTTGCAAGTTGTTGCGAGTCTTTGCAAGTGGTTACGAGTGGTTGCGAGTGGTTGCGAGTGGTTGCGAGTGGTTGCAAGTGGTTG
>SZWC01004107.1:157220-173880 GCA_023375785.1 Penium margaritaceum
GTGGCCTACGGTGCAAGGGAGAGATTGTTGTTCTTCTATGCCCCATGGCCACTGCTATGGGTTGACGGACAGGTTGGGCATGCACTGCTCCCTTGGAGTAAGTCCCCCAAACCTTGTTCGTGGTGCAATTCCAAGCGAGACACCAGAAGTGTAGCGCAACGGATAGCATGTTGGAATTAGGGACAACAGGTCCTGCGATCGAGCCTTGATGTGCGCAGGAAGTTTTTTGACCTTCTCGCACAGGGGAAGTTTCTTAGACATTTCTCCATGCATGAGGAGAGTGCGCCACTTGGCGGTCAGTGGATGCGCCAATTGGCGGACTGGTGAGGTGGTGTGGAGTGACCACCCCAAAAGTGTCACTACCCACACACCTTAGAAGCCAGGCCTAGGACTATATGTACCAGGCTCATTCCTCATTCTAATTACACAATCTGGCCTTAGATGCTCCTCATAGAGTTGTCCAACTAAGGAACAGTATAAAGAACACACTGGTTGGTCTAAGCCCCAGGAGTAAGTCTTTGACTAGCACCTCGCGTGAAAGTGACCAAGTGTTAAGTGGACACAGTTGCTAGCAAGTGATTGCCTGGGAACTGCTCAGTGTGGAACCGTGATCCTGAGGGTGATATCTTCTCCTAGCTGAAATGCTAGGAGCGGACGGCAGGTGCTATTGTGTCGGCCCTGTTTTCTAGTCCGTTTGCCTCAGGCTGGTTGACAGTTGCAAGTGGTTGCGAGTGGTTTCGAGTGATTGAGAGTGGTTGTGAGTAGTTGCAAGTTGTTGCGCGTGGTTGCGAGTGGTTACGAGTGGTTGCGAGTGGTTGGTAGCGGTTGCAAGTGGTTCCGAGTTGTTACGATTACTTGCAATGTTGCGAGTGGTTGCAAGTGGTTGCGAGAGGTTGCGACTGGTTTTGATTGAATGTGAGTTGTTACGAGTCGTTGCAAGTGGGTTTAAGTGGTTGTGAGTGGTTGCAAATGCTTGCGAGTGGTTGTAAGTGGTTGCGAGTGTTTGGGAGTGGTTGCCAAGGGTTGCAAGTGGTTGTGAGTGGTTGCGAGTGGATGCGAGTGGTTGCGAGTGGCTGCGAGTGGTTGCATGTGGTTTCGATTGGTTGTGAGTGGTTGTGAATGGTTGCGAGTGGTCATGAGTGGTTGAGAGTGGTTACGAGTGGTTGCAAGTGGTCGCGAGTGGTTGCGAGTGAATAGAGTGATTGCAAGTGCTTACAAGTGGTTGCGAATGGTTACAAGGTGTTGTGAGTGGTTTCGAGTGGTTGCGAGTCGTTGCGAGTGGTGGTGAGTGGTTGCGAGTGGTTGTGAGTGGTTGCAAGTTGTTGCCAGGGGCTGCGACTGGTGGCGAGTGGATGCGAGTGGTTGGGAGTGGATGCGATTGGTTTTGAGTGGTTATAAGTGGTTGCGAGTGGTTACCAGTGGTTGTCGGTGGTTGCCAGTGGTTGTGAGTGGTTGCAAGTAGTTGCGAGTGGTTGCGAGAGATTCCAAGTGGTTGCAAGTGATTGCAAGTGGTTGTGGGTGGTTGCGAGTGATAGCGAGTGGTTGCCAGTGGTTGCGAGTGGTTACGAGTGGTTGTGAGTGGTTGCAAGTGGTTGCAAGTGATAGCAAGCGGTTGCGAGTTGTTGCGAGTGGTTGCGACTGGGTCCGAGTGGTTGCGATTTGTTGCAAGTTGTTGTGAGTGGTTGCGAGTGGTTGCGAGTGGTTGGGAGTTTTGGCGATTGGATGCGAATGGTAGCGAGTCGTTGCGAGTGGTTGTAAGTAGTAGTTGCAAATGGTTGCGAGTGCTTGCAAATGCTTGCAAGTGGTTGCAAGTGGTTGCGAGTGGTTGCAAGTGGTTGTAAGTGGTTGCAAATGTTTGGGAGTTGTTGCCAGCGGTTGCAAGTGGTTGTGAGTGGTTGCGATTGGTTGCGTGTAGTTGCGAGTGGCTGCAAGTGGTTTTGAGTGGCTGCAATCGGTTTTGAGTGCTTGCGAGTGGTTGCGAGTGGTTGCGAGTGGTTGCGATTGGGTGCGAGTGGTTGCGAGTGGCTGTGAGTGGTTGTGAGTGGTGCCAAGTAGTTGCACGTGGTTGCAAGTGGTTGCAACTGGTTGCGAGTGGTTGCGAGTGGTTGTGAGGGGTTGCGAGTAGTTGAGAGTGGTTGCAAGTGAATGCGAGTGGTTGCGAGTGTTTGGGAATGGTTGCCAGTGGATGCAAGTGGTTGCGAGTGGCTGTGAGTGGTTGCGAGTGGCTGCGAGTTGTTGCGAGTGGTTGCGATTGGTTGCGCGTGGTTGCGAGTGGTTGCTAGTTCTTGCGAGTGCTTGCGAGTGGGTGCGAGAGGTTGCGAGTGGTTGGGAGTGGTTGCAATGGTTGCAAGTTGTTGCAGGTGGTTGTGAGTGGTTAGAACTGGTTGCGAGTGGCTGCGAGTGGGTGAGAGTGGTTACAAGTGGTTGCGAGTGGTTGCGAGTGGTTGCGAATGGTTGAGAGTGGTTGCAAGTGGTCACGAGTGGTTGCGTGTGGTTGCGAGTGGTTGTGAGTGGTTGCAAGTGGTTGTGAGCCATTGACAGTGGTAACGAGTGGTTGTGCATGGTTTTGAGTGGCTGCAAGTGGTTGCGAGTGGTTGCGAGTGGTTGCGAGTGGTTGCGAGTGGTTGCGAGTGGTTTCAAGTAATTGTGAGTGATTGCGA
The DNA here is from genome assembly GCA_023375785.1 of Penium margaritaceum. Lineage (NCBI taxonomy): Eukaryota > Viridiplantae > Streptophyta > Zygnematophyceae > Desmidiales > Peniaceae > Penium > Penium margaritaceum. The sequence continues at coordinate 159,881 of SZWC01004107.1, forward strand.
GTGGTTACGAGTGGTTGCGAGTGGTTTCGAAATGTTCCGAGTGGTTACAAGTGGTTGAGAGTGGTTATGAGTGTTTGTTAGTGGTCGCGAGTGGTTGCGAGTGGTTACGTGTGATTACACGTGCTAAGGAGTGGTTGCAAATGGTTGCGAGTGGTTGTCAATGGTTGCAAGTGGTTGCGAGTAGAGGTGAGTTGTTGCGAGTGGTTTTGAGTGGTTTAAAGTGGTTGCGAGTGGTTTCGAGTGGTTGGGAGTGGTTGTGAGTGGTTGCGAGTGGTTTTGAGAGGCTCCGAGTAGTTGCGAGTGGTTGCGAGTGGTTGCTAGTGGTTGCAAGTGGTTGCAAGTGATTGCAAGTGGTTGCAAGTGGTTGTGAGTGGTTGGGAGTGGTTGTGAGTGGTTGCGAGTAGTTACGAGTGGTTGCGAGTTGTTGCAAGTGGTTACGAGAGATTGCAAGTGGTTGCGAGTGGTTGCGAGTGATTGCGAGTGGTTGCGAGTGGTTGCGAGTGGTTACGAGTGGTTGTGGGTAGTTGGGAATGGTTGCAAGTTGTTGCAAATTGTTGCGATTGGTTGCGAGTGGTTGCGAGTGGTTGCAAGTGGTTGCGAGAGGTTGCGAGTGGTTGAGTTTGGATGCGAGTGGTTGGGAGTCGTTGCGAGTGGTTGTGAATGGTTGTGAGTGGTTTTAAGTGGTTGCAAGTGCTTGCAAATTCTTGCAAGTGGTTGCGAGTGGTTGCAAGTGGTTGTAAGTGATTGGGAGTGTTTGGGAGTGGTTTCCAGTGGTAGCAAGTGGTTGTGAGTGGTTGCAAGTGGTCGCAAGTGGTTGCGAGTGGCTGGGACTTGTTGTATATGGTTGTGATTGGTTGTGAGTGGTTGCGAATGGTTGCGGGTAGTTACGACTGGTTGAGAGTGGTTACGAGTGGTTGCGAGTGGTTTCGAGTGATTGCGAGTACTTACGAGTGGTTGCGAATGATTAGGAGTGGTTGTGAGTGGTTGGGAGTGGTTGCCAGTGGTTGCGAGTGGTGGTGAGTGGTTGTGAGTGGTTGTGAGTGGTCGCAAATTGTTGTGAGTGGTTAGGACTGGTTGCAAGTGGATGCGAGTGGTTGCGAGTTGATGTGAGTGGTGGTGAGTGGTTGCGATTGGTTGCGAGTGGTTGTGTATGGTTGTGAGTGGTTGTGAGTTGTTGTGAGTGGTTGCGAGTAGTTAAGAGTGGTTGCGAGTGGTTGCGAGTGGTTGTGAATGGTTGCGAGTGGTTGCGAGTGATAGGGAGTGGTTGTGAGTGGTTGCGAGTGGTTGCGAAAGGTTACAAGTGGTTGCGAGTGGTTGCGATCGCTTGCAAGTGGTTGTTAGTGGTTGCAAGTGTTTAGGAGTTGTTGCCAGTGGTTCCAAGTGGTTGTGAGTGGTTGCGAGTGGTTGCGCGTGTCTGTGAGTGGTTTCGAGTGGCTGCGATTGGTTGCGAGTGCTTGCGAGTGCTTGCGAGTGGTTGCCAATGGTTGCGAGTGGGTGGGAGTGGCTGCGAGTGGTTGTGAGTGGTTGCGAGTGGTTGCGAGTGGTTGCACGTGGTTGGGAGTGGTCACAACTGGTTGCGAGTGGTTGCAAGTGGTTGTGAGTAGTTGCAAGTGGTTGCGAGTGCTTGCAAATGCTTGCAAGTGGTTGGGAGTGGTTGCGAGTGGTTGCAAGTGGTTGTAATTGGTTGCGAGTGTTTGGGAGTGGTTTCCAGTGGTAGCAAGTGGTTGTGAGTGGTTGCAAGTGGTCGCAAGTGGTTGCGTGTGGCTAGGACTGGTTGCATATGGTTGTGATTGGTTGCGAGTGGTTGCGAATGGTTGCGAGTAGTTACGACTGGTTGAGAGTGGTTACGAGTGGTTGCGAGTGGTTACGAGTGATTGCAAGTACTTATGAGTGGTTGCGAATGATAACTAGTGGTTGTGAGTGGTTGGGAGTGGTTGCCAGTGGTTGCGAGTGGTGGTGAGTGGTTGCGAGTGGTTGTGAGTGGTCGCAAATTGTTGCAAGTTGATAGGACTGATTGCGAGTGGATGCGAGTGGTTGCGAGTGGATGTGATTGGTGGTGAGTGGTTGCGAGTGGTTGGGAGTGGTTGTGATTGGTTGTGAGTGGTTGCGAGTAGTTGTGAGTTGTTGTGAGTAGTTAAGAGTGGTTGCAAGTGGTTGCAAGTGGTTGTGAGTGGTTGCGAGTGGTTGCGAGTGATAGCGAGTGGTTGTGAGTGGTTGCGAGTGGTTGCGAGAGGTTACAAGTGGTTGCGAGTGGTTGCGAGCGGTTCCAAGTGGTTGTAAGTAGTTGCAAGTGTTTAGGAGTGGTTGCCAGTGGTTGCAAGTGGTTGCGAGTGGTTGCGAGTGGTTGCGAGAGGTTGGGAGTGGTTGCGAGTGGTTGCGAGTGGTTGCACGAGGTTGGGAGTGGTTACAACTGGTTGCGAGTGGTTGCAAGTGGTTGTGAGTAGTTGCAAGTGGTTGAGAGTGGTTGCGAGTGGTTGCGAGTGGTTGCGAGTGCTTGCGAGTGGTCGCGTGTAGTTGCGAGTGCTTGTGAGTGGTTGCGAGTCGTTGCAAGTGGTTGCGTGTCATTGAGAGTGGTAACGAGTGGTTATGCATTGTTTTGCGTGGTTGCGAGTGGTTGCGAGTGGTTGCGAGTGGATGCAAGTGATTGTGAGTGATTGCCAATGGTTGCAAGCAGTTGCGAGTGGTTACAAGTGGTTGCAAGTGATTGCGAGTGATTGTGAATGGTTGTGAGTGCTTGCAAGTGGTTGCGAGTGGTTGCGAGTGGTTGCAAGTGAATATGAGTGGTTTTGAGTGTTTTCGAGTGGTTGCGAATGGTTGCAAGAGGTTACGAGTGGTTGAGAGTGGTTACGAGTGGTTGCAAGTGTTCACACTTGTTGCGAGTGGTTAGGAGTGATTAGATGTGCTTACAAAGGGTTGCGAATGATTACGAGTAGCTGTGAGTGGTTGCAAGTTGTTGCGAGTGGTTGCGAGTGGATACGAGTAGTTGCAAGTGGTTGCAAGTGGTTGCGAGTGGTTGTGAGTGGTTGTGAGTGGTTGCAAGTGGTTGCAAGTGGTTATAAGTGGTTGCAAATGATTGCAAGTGGTTGCGAGTAGTTACGAGTGGTTGGGAGTGGTTGCAAGTGGTTGCAAGTGGTTATAAGTGGTTGCAAATGATTGCAAGTGGTTGCGAGTAGTTACGAGTGGTTGGGAGTGGTTGGGAGTGGTTGCAAGTGGTTGCGAGTTGTTGCCATTGGATGCGAGTGCTTGCAAGAGGATGCAAGTGGTTGTGATTGGATGCGAGTGGTTGCGAGTCGTTTCGAGTCGTTGCGAATGATTGTGAGTGGTTGTGAGTGGTTGCAAGTGGTTGTGAGTGCTTGCAAATGCTTGCAAGTAGTTGCGAGTAGTTGCGAATGGTTGCCAGTGGTTGTAAGTGGCTGCTAGTCTTTGGGAGTGGTTACCAGTGGTTTCAAGTCGTTGCGAGTGGTTGCGAGTTGTTTCGAGTGATTGGGAGTGGTTGCAAGTGGTTGCGAGTGGTTGCGAGTGGTTGCAAGTGGTTGTGAGTATTTGCGAGTGGTTATGAGTGGTTGCGAGTGGTTGCGAGTGGTTGCGAGTGGTTGTAAGTGATTGCGAGTGGTTGCGAGTTGTTGCAAGTGGTTGCGAGTGGTCGCGAGTGGTCGCGAGTGGGTGCGAGTGGTTGTTAGTGGTTGCAAGTGGTTATAAGTGGTTGGGAGTGGCCAGAGTGGTGGGTGGTTGTTAGTGGTTGCGAGTGGTTGCCTGTGGTTGTGAGTGGTTGGCAGTGGTTGCGATTAGTTGCGAGTGGTTGCGGGTGGTTGAGAGTAGTTGCAAGTGGATGCAAGTGGTTGCAAGGGATCGCGAGTGATTGTGAGTGGTTGCGCGTGGATGCAAGTGGTTGCGAGTGGTTGCAAGGGATCGCGAGTGATTGTGAGTGGTTGCGAGTGGTTTCGAGTGGTTGCGAGTGGTTGCGAATGGTTGCGAGTGGTCATGAGTGGTTGAGAGTGGTTACGAGTGGTTGCGAATGGTCGCAAGTGGTTGCGAGTTGTTGCGAGTGATTGCATGTGCTTACGAGTGGTTGCGAATGTTTGCGAGTGGTTGTGAGTGGTTGCGAGTGGATGCGAGTGATGGTGAGTGGTTGCCAGTAGTTGTGAGTGGTTGCAAGTTGTTGCAAAAGGTTGCGTCTCGTTGCGATTGGATGCCAGTGGATGCGAGTGGTTGCGGGTGGTTGCGAGTGGTTACAAGTGGTTGTGAGTGGTTGCGAGTAGTTGTGACTGGTTGTGAGTGGTTACGAGTAGTTAGGAGTGGTTGTGAGTGGTTGCGAGTGATTGCGAGTGGTTGCCAGTGGTTGCGAGTGGCTGTGAGGGGTAGCGAGTGGTAGCGAGTGGCTACGACGAGTGGTTGGGAGTGATTGTGAATGGTTGCGAGTGGTTGGGATTGGTTGCGAGTGGTTGCGAGTGGTTCCGATTGGATGCGAGTGGTTGCGAGTCGTTGCAAGTGGTTTCGAGTGGTTGCAAGTGGTTATGAGTGCTTGCAAATGCTTGTAAGTGGTTGCAAGTGGTTGCAAGTGGTTGTAAGTGGTTGCGAGTGTTTGGGAGTGGTTGCTAGTGGTTGTTAGTGGTTGCGAGTACTTGTGAGTGATTGCGAGTGGTTGTGAGTGGTTGAGAGTGGTTGCGAGTGGTTGCGATTGGTAGCAAGTAGTTGGGAATGGTTGCAAGTGGTTGCGAGTGCTTGCGAGTGAGTGCGAGTGGTTGTGAGTAGTTGTGTGTGGCTGCAATGGTTGCAAGTGGTTGCACGTGGTTGTGAGTGGTTACAACTGGTTGCAAGTTGTTGCTAGTGGTTGCAAGTGGTTGCGAGTGGTTATGAGTGGTTGCAAGTGGTTGCGAGTGGATGCGAGTGGTCGCGAGTGGTTGCGAGTGGTTGCAAGAGGCTGCGAGTGGTTACAAGTGGTTCTGAGTGGTTGAGAGTGGTTACAAGTGGTTGTGCATGGTTTTGAGTGGTTGCGAGTGGTTGTGAGTGGTTGAAAGAGGTTGCAAATGGTTGCAAGTGATTGCGAGATCGTGCGAGTGGTTGCGAGTGGTTTGGAATGGTTGTGAATGGTTACGAGTGGTTATAGTGGTTACGAGTGGTTAGAAGTGGTCGCAAGTGGTTGCGAGTGGTTACGAGTGATTACAAGTGCTTACGAGTGGTTGCAAATGGATGCGGGTGGTTGTAATTGGTTGCAAGTGGTTCCCAGTGGTGGTGAGTGGTTGCAAGTGGTTGTAAGTGGTTGCAACTTGTTGCGAGTGGTTGCAACTGGTTGTGAGTGAATGCCAGTGGTTGTGAGGGGTTGTGAGTGGTTGCGAGTGGTTGCGAGTGATTGCGAGTGGTTGTGAGCGGTTGCTAGTGGTTGTGAGAGGTTACGAGTGGTTGCGAGTGGTTTGGAGTGGTTGCGAGCTGTTGCTAGTGGTTGCAAGTGGTTGCAAGTGATTTGAAGTGGTTGCGAGTGGTTGCGAGTGGTTGGGAGTGATTGCGACTGGTTACGAGTGGTTACAAGTGGTTGCAAGTGGTTGCAAATGGTTACGAGTGATTGCGATTGGTTACGAGTAGTTGCGAGTGGTTGCGAGTAGTTGCGAGTGGTTCCGAGTGGTTACGAGTGGCTATGAGTGGTTGGGAGTGGTTGCAAGTGGTTTTGAGTTGTTTCAATTGGTTGCAAGTTGTTGCGAGTTGTTGCGATTGGTTACGAGAGTTTGCAAGTTGTTGTGATTAGATGCGAGTGGTCGCCAGTCGCTGCGAGTGGTTGTGAGTGGTTGTGAGTGGTTTCCAGTGGTTGCGAGTGCTTGCAAATGCTTGCATGTGTTTGTGAGTGGTTGCGACTGGTGGCAAGTGGCTGTAAGTGGTTGCGAGTGCTTTGGAGTGGTTGCCAGTCGTTGCAAGTAGTTGTGATTGGTTGCAAGTAGTTGCGAGTGGCTGGGAGTAGTTGCGAGTGGCTGGGAGTGGCTGCGAGTGGTTGCATATGGTTGATATTGGTTGCGAATGGTTGCGAATGATTGCGAGTGCTTACGAGTGGTTGAGAGTGGTTGCGCGTGGTTGCGAGTGGATGCAAGTGATTGCAAGTGGTTGCGAGTGGTTGCGAGGGGTCGCGATTGGTTGCGCGTGATTGAGACTGGTTGCGAGTGGTTGCGAGTGATTGCGAGTGGTTGCGACTGGATGTGAGTGGTTACGAGCCGTTGGGAGTGGTTGTGACTAGTTGTGAGTAGTTGCAAGTGGTTGCAAGTGCTTGCAAATGCTTGTAAGTGGTTGCGAGTGGTTGCGAGTGGTTGCAAGTTGTTGTAAGTGGTTGCGAGTTTTTGGGGGTTATTGCGAGTGGTTGCAAGTGGTTGCGAGGGGTTGTGAGTGGTTGCCAGTGGTTTCGAGTGGCTGCAAGTGGTTGCGAGTGGTTGTAAGTAGTTGCGATTGTTTGTGAGTGGTTGCGAGTGGATGCGAGTGGTTGCAAGTGGTTGTGAGTATTTGCAACTGGTACGGAGTGGTTGCAAGTGGCTGGGCGTGGTTGGGAGTGGTTGCGAGTGGTTGCGAGTGGTTACAAGTGGTTGTGAGTGGTTGCGAGTGGTTGCGAGTGGGTACGAGTGGTTGTGAGTAGTTATGAGTGGTTGTGAGTGGTTGCGAGTGGTTGCAAGTAGTTGCAAGTGGTTGCAAGTCGTTACGAGTGGTTGTGAGTGGTTGCAAGTGGTTGCGAGTTGTTGTGTGTGGTGGCAAGTCCTTGCGAGTGGTTGCTAGCGGTTGCAAGTGTTTTGAAGTGGTTGCGAGTTGCCAGAGTGGTTGTGAGTGGTTGTGAGTGGTTGTGAGTGGTTGTGAGTGGTTGTGAGTGGTTGCCAGTGGTTGCGAGTGGTTGGGAGTTTTTGCGATTGGTTACGATTGGTTGCAAGTGGTTTCAAGTGGTTGCGAGTGGTTGAGAATAGTTGCGAGTGGTTGCGACTTGTTCTGAGTGGTTCCCATTTGGTGCGAGTGGTTGCAAGTGGTTGCGAGTGGTTGCGAGTGGTTGCGAGTGGTTACAAGTTATTGTGAGTGATTGTGAGTGGTTGCAAGTAGTTGCGAGTGATTGCGAGAGGTTGCCAGTGATTGTTAGGGGTTGCGAGTGGTTGCGTATGGTTGCGAGTGGTTATGTGTGGTTGAGAGTGGTTACGAGTGGTTGCGAGTGGTGGTGAGTGGTTGCGAGTGGTTGTGATTGGTTGCAAGTTGTTGCAACTGGTTGCGACTGGTTGTGACTGGATGCGAGTGGTTGCGAGTGGTTGAGAGTGGTTGCGCATGGTTGCGAGTGGTTACGAGTGGTTGTGAGTTGTTGCGAGTGGTTGTGAGTGGTTGCGAGTAGTTGCGAGTGGTTGTGAGTGGCTGCAAGTGGTTGCAAGTGGTTGCGAGTGGTTGCAAGTGATTGAAAGTGGTTGCGAGTGGTTGCGAGTGGTTGCGAGTGGTTGCGAGTGGTTACAAGTGGTTATGACTAGTTGCAAGTGGCTGCGAGTGGTTGTGAGTGATTGCGAGTGGTTTTGACTGGTTGCGAGTGGTTGCGAGTGGTTGCGAGTGGTTACAAGTGGTTATGACTAGTTGCAAGTGGCTGCGAGTGGTTGTGAGTGATTGCGAGTGGTTTTGACTGGTTGCGAGTGGTTGCGAGTGGTACCAAGTGGTTGCGACTGGCTACGAGTGGTTGGGAGTGATTGCGATTGGTTGCGAGTGGTTGCGATTGTTTGCGAGTGGTTGCGAATGGTTGTGATTGGATGCGAGTGGTTGGGAGTAGTTGGGAGTGGTTGTGAGTAGTTGTGAGTGGTTGCAAGTGGTTGTGAGTGCCTGCAAATGCTTGCACGTGGTTGCGAGTGGTTGTGAGTGGTTGCATGTTGTTGTAAGTGGTTGCGAGTGTTTGGGAGTGGTTGCTAGTGGTTGCAAGTGGTTGCGAATGGTTGTGAGTGGTTGTGAGTGGTTGCAAATGGTTGCAAGTGGCTGCGAGTGGGTACAATTGGGTGCGAGTGGTTGCGAGTGGTTGTGAGTGGTTGCAATGGTTGCTAGTGGTTGCATGTTGTTGTGAGTGGTTTCAACTGGTTGCGAGTGGTTGCTAGTGGTTGCGAGTGGTTGCCAGTGGTTGCGAGTGTTTGCAAGTGGTTGCTAGTGATTGCGAGTGGTTATGAGTGGTTGCAAGTAGTCGCGAGTGGTTGCGAGTGGTTGCGAGTTGTTGCGAGTGTTTGCGAGTGGTTGCTAGTGATCCCAAGTGGTTGAGAGTGGTTACGAGTGGTTGTGTATGGTTTGAGTGGTTGTGAGTGGTTGCAAGTGGTTGCGAGTGGTTGTGAGTGCTTGCAAGTGATTGTGAGTGATTTCAAGTGGTTGCGAGTGGTTGCGAGTGGTTTCGAATGGTTGCGAGCGGTTGCGAGTGGTTATGAGTGGTTGCGAGTGGTTTTGACTGGTTGCGATGGGTTGGGAGTGATAGCGAGTACTTGCGAGCTGTTGTGAGTGGTTGCGAGTGGTTGCGAGTGGTTGCGAGTGGTTGCGAGTGGTTGCAAGTGGTTGTGAGTGGTTGCGAGTCGTTGCGAGTGGGTGCGAGTGGTTGTGAGTAGTTACGAGTGGTTGCGATTGGTTGCAAGTCGTTGCGAGTGGTTGCAAGTGGTTGCAAGTGGTTACGAGTGGTTGCGAGTGGTTACAAGTGGTTGCGCGTTGCTGTGAGTGGTGGCGAGTGGCTGGAGTGGTTGTGAATGCTTGTGAGAGGTTGTGAGTGGTTGCCATTGGTTGCGAGTGGTTGGGAGTGGTTGTGATTGGTTGCGAGTGGTTGGAAGTGGTTGGAAGTGGTTCGGAGTGGTTTACAGTGGTTGAGAGTGGTAGCGACTTGTCGCGAGTGGTTGCGAGTGCTTGAAACTGGTTGCGAGTTGTTGCGAGTAGTTGCGAGTGGTTGCAAGTGATTGCGAGTGATTGTGAGTGCTTGCGAGTGGTTGCGAGTGGTTGCGAGTCATTGTGAAGGGTTGTGAGTGGTTGCGAGTTGTTGCGAATGGTTGCGAGTGGTTATGGGTGGTTGAGTGTGGTTACGAGTGGTTGTGAGTAGTCGTGAGTGGTTGCGAGTGGTTAAGAGTGATTGCAAGTGCTTACCAGTGGTTGCGAATGGTTGGGAGTGGTTGTGAGTGGTTGCGAGTGGTTGCGAGTGGTTACAAGTGGTGGTGAGTGGTTTTGAGTGGTTGTGAGTAGTTGCAAGTTGTTGCGACTAGTTGCGACTGGTTGCGAGTTGATGCCAGTGGTTGCGAGTGGTTGCAAGTGAGTGCTGATGGTTGCGAGTGGTTGCAAGTGGTTACGAGTGGTTGTGACTGGTTGCGAGTGGTTGTGAGTGGTTGCGAGTGGTTGTGAGTGGTTTCGAGTAGTTCCGAGTGGTTGTGAGTTGCTGCAAGTGGTTTCAAGTGGTTGCAAGTGGTTGCAAGTGATTGAAAGTGGTTGCGAGTGGTTGCTAGTGGTTGCGAGTGGTTGCGAGTGGTTACGAGTGGTTGCGAGTGGTTGCGAGTGGTTGCAAGTGGCTGCCAGTGGTAGCGAGTGGTTGCGAGTGGCTACCAGTGGTTGGGAGTGGTGGGGAGTCGTTGCGAGTGGTTGCAAGTGGTTGGGATTGGGTGCGAGTTGTTGCAAGTGGTTGAGAGTAGTTGTGACTGGTTGGAAGTGGTTGTGAGTGCTTGAAAATGCTTGCAAGTGGTTGCGAGTAGTTGAGAGTGGTTTCCAGGGGTTGAAAGTGGTTGCGAGTGGTTGTGAGTGGTTGCGGGGGGTTGGGAGTGGATGCTAGTGGTTACGAGTGGTTGCGATTGGTTGCGAGACGTTAGTAGTGGTTGCAAGTGGTTGCGAGTGGTTGCGAGTGGGTACGAGTGGTTGCGAGTGGTTGTGAATGGTTGCAATGGTTGCAAGTGGTTGCACGTGGTTGTGAGTGGTTACAACTGGTTGCCAGTGGTTTCTAGTGGTTGCAAGTGGTCGCAAGTGGTTGCTAGTGGTTGCAAGAGGTTACGAGTGGTTGCGACTGGTTGCGAGTGCTTGCGAGTGGTTGCAAGTGGTTGCGACTGGTTGCGACTGGTTGCAAGTGGTTGCGAACAGTTTGGAGTGGTTATGAGTGGTTGTGCATGGTTTTTAGTGGTTGCGAGTGGTTGCGAGTGGTTGCGAGTGGTTGCGAGTGGTTGCGAGTGGTGAAGAGTGGTTCCGAGTGGTTGCAAGTGATTGTGAGTAATTGCGAGTGGTTGCGAGTGTTTGCAAGTGGTTTCAAATGGTTGCGAGTGGTTAGGATTGGTTGGGAGTTGTCGTGTGTGATTGCAAGTGGTTTCGAGTGATATCTAGTGCTTACAAGTGGTTGCGAATGGTTCCGAGTTGTTGTGAGAGGTTGCACGTGGTTGCGAGTGGTGGTGAGTGGTTGCAAGTGGTTGTGATTGGTTGCGAGTTGTTGCAATTGGTTGCGACTGGTTGTGAGTGAATGCGAGTGGTTGTGAGTGGTTGCGAGTTGTTGCGAGCGGTTGCGAGTGGCTATGAGCGGTTGGGAGTTGTTGTGAGTGGTTTTGAGTGTTTGCGAGTGGTTGGGAGTGGTTGCGAGTGGTTACGAGTGGTTGCGAGTGGTTGCGAGTGGTTGCGAGTGGTTTCCATTGATTGAGAGTGGTTGGGAGTACTTGCGAGTGGTTGCGAGTGGTTGCGAGTGCTTGCGAGTGGTTGCGAGTGGTTGCGCGTGGTTGCGAGTGGTTGCAAGTGGTTCCGAGTGGTTGCGAGTGGTTGCGAGTAGTTGCGAATCGTTGCGAGTGGTCGCGAGTGGTTGCGAATGGTTGCGTGTGGTCGCAAGTGGAAGCGAGTGGTTGCGCTTGGTTGCCAGTGGTTGCGAGTGGTCGCGAGTGGTCGCGAGTGGTCGCGAGTGGTCGCGAGTGGTCGCGAGTGGTCGCGAGTGGTCGCGAGTGGTCGCGAGTGGTCGCGAGTGGTCGCGAGTGGTCGCGAGTGGTCGCGAGTGGTCGCGAGTGGTCGCGAGTGGTCGCGAGTGGTCGCGAGTGGTTGCGAGTGGTTGGGAGTGGTTGCTAGTGGTTGCAAGTGGTTGTGAGTGGCTGCGAGTGGTGGCGAGTGGTTGCGAGTGGTTGCGAGTGGTTGCATGTAGTTGCGATTGGTTGCAAGTGGTTGCGAATGGTTGCGAGTGGTCACGAGTGGTTGAGAGTGTTTACAAGTTTTTGCAAGTGGTCGTGAGTGGTTACGAATGGATAGAGTGATTGCAAGTGCTTACGGATGGTTGCGAATGGTTACGAGCAGTTGTGAGTGGTTTCAAGTGGTTGCGAGTGATTGTGAGTGGTGGTGAGTGGTTGTGAGTGGTTGTGAGTGGTTGCAAGTTGTTGCCAATGGTTGCGACTTGTGGCGAGTGGATGCGAGTGGTTGCGAGTGGATGCAAGTGGTTGCGAGTGGTTATGAGTGGTTGCGAGTGGTTACGAGTGGTTGTGGGTGGTTGCAGGTGGTTGTAAGTGGTTGCGAGTAGTTGCGAGTGGTTGCGAGAGGTTGCAAGTGGTTGCAAGTGATTGCAAGTGGTTGTGAGTGGTTGCGAGTGGTTGCGAGTGGTTGCGAGTGGTTGCAAGTGGTTGCAAGTGATTGCAAGTGGTTGTGAGTGGTTGCGAGTGGTTGCGAGTGGTTGCGAGTGGTTGCGAATGGTTACGAGTGGTTGTGAGTGGTTGCGAGTGGCTGCAAGTGATAGCAAGTGGTTGCGAGTGGTTGCGAGTGGTTGCAAGTGGTTGCAATTGGTTGCGAGTCGTTGTGAATGGTTGCGAGTGGTTCCGAGTGGTTGGGAGTTTTTGCGATTGGTTGCGAACGGTAGCGAGTAGTTGCGACTGGTTGTAAGTGGTTATGAGTGGTTGCAAATGGTTGCGAGTGCTTGCAAATGCTTGCAAGTGGTTGCGAGTGGTTGCGAGTGGTTGCAAGTGGTTGTAAGTGGTTGCAAATGTTTGGGAGTTGTTGCCAGTGGTTGCAAGTGGTTGTAAGTGGTTGCGAATGGTTGCGAGTGGCTGCGAGTGGTTTTGAGTGGCTGCAAGTGGTTTGAGTGCTTGCGAGTGGTTGCGAGTGGTTGCGATTGGGTGCGAGTGGTTGCGAGTGGTTGTGAGTGGTTCTGAGTGGTTCCGAGTAGTTGCACGTGGTTGCAAGTGGTTACAACTGGTTGCGAGTGGTTGCGAGTGGCTGTGAGTAGATGCGAGTGGTTGAAAGTGGTTGCACTTGAATGCGAGTGATTGCCAGTGTTTGGGAATGGTTTCCAGTGGATGCAAGTGGTTGTGAGTGGCTGTGAGTGGTTGCCAGTCGTTGCGAGTGGCTGCGAATGGTTGCGAGTGGTTGCGATTGGTTGTGCGTGGATACGAGTGGTTGCTTGTGGCTGCGAGTGCTTGCAAGTGGGTGCGAGAGGTTGCGAGTGGTTGGGAGTGGTTGTAATGGTTGAAGGTTGTTGTGAGTTGTTAGAACTGGTTGCGAGTGGTTGCTAGTGGTTGCGAGTGGTTGCTAGTGATTGCGAGTGGTTGCGAGTGGTTGAGAGTGGATACAAGTGGTTGCGAGTGGTTGCGAGTGGTTGTGAGTGGTTGCGAGTGGTTGAGAGTGGTTGCAAGTGGTCACGAGTGGTTGTAAGTGGTTGCAAGTGGTTGCGAGTGGTTGCGAATGGTTACGAGTGATTGCAAGTACTTACGACTGGTTGCGAATGATTACGAGAAGTTGTGAGTGGTTTCGAGTGGTTGCCAGGGGTTGCGAGTGGTTGTGAGTGATTGCGAGTGGTTGCGAGTGATTGTGAGTGATTGGGAGTGGTTGCGAGTGGTTGGGAGTGGTTACGATCTGTTCCGAGTGGTTTCAAGTGGTTGAGAGTGGTTACGAGTGGTTGTGAGTGGTCGCGAATGGTTGCGAGTGGTTACGAATGATTACAAGTCCTTGCGAGTGCTGGCAAATGGTTGCGAGTGGTTGTGAATGGTTGCAAGTGGTTGTGAGTAGTGGTGAGTTGTTGCGAGTGGCTGTGAGTGGTTGCAAGTGGTTGCGAGTGGTTACGAGTGGTTACGAGTGGTTGCGAGTGGTTGTGAGTGGTTGTGAGTGGTTGGGAGTGGTTGTGAGAGGTTGCGAGTAGTTGCAAGCGGTTGCGAGTGGTTGCCAGTGGTTGCAAGTGGTTGCAAGTGATTGCAAGTGGTTGCAAGTGGTTGTGAGTGATCGGGAGTGGTTGTGAGTGGTTGCGAGTGGTTACGAGTGGTTGCAAGTGGTTGCGAGTGGTTGCAAGTGGTTACAAGAGATTGCGAGTGGTTGCGAGTGGTTACGAGTGGTTGCGAGTGGTTGCGAGTGGTTAGGAGTGGTTGCGAGTGGTCGGAAACGGTTGCAAGTAGTTTCAAATTTTTGCTATTGGTTGCGAGTGGTTGCGAGTGGTTGCAAGTGGTTGCGAGAGGTTGCGAGTGGTTGCGATTGGATTCGAGTGGTTGCGAGTCGTTGCGAGTGGTTGTGCATGGTTGTGAGTGGTTGCAAGTGGTTGCCCGTGCTTGTTAATTCTTGCAAGTGATTGCGAGTGGTTGTGAGTGGTTGCAAGTGGTTGTAAGTGGTTGCGAGTGTTTGGGAGTGGTTTCCAGTGGTTGCAAGTGGTTGTGAGTGGATGCGAGTGGTTGCGAGTGGTTGCGAGTGGCTGGGACTAGTTGCATATGGTTGTGATTGGTTGCGAGTGGTTGCAAATTGTTGCGAGTAGTGATGACTGGTTGAGAGTGGTTACGAGTGGTTGCGAATGGTTGCAAGTGGTTGCGAGTGGTTACGAGTGATTGCAAGTACTTACGAGTGGTTGCGAATGATTACGAGTGGTTGTGAGTGGTTGCGAGTGGTTGCTAGTGGTTGTGAGTGGTGGTGAGTGGTTGCAAGTGGTTGTGAGTGGTTGCAAGTTGTTGCGAGTGGTTGGGAATGGTTGCGAGTGGATGCGAGTGGTTGCGAGTGGATGTGAGTGGTGGTGAGTGGTTGCGAGTGGTTGCGAGTGGTTGCGATTGGTTGTGAGTGGTTGCGAGTGGTTGTGAGTGGTTGCGAGT
>SZWC01004108.1:48767-61685 GCA_023375785.1 Penium margaritaceum
GGGGGGGGGGGGGGGGGGGGGGGGGGGGGGGCTCCTTGCACTTGGAAGGGAGATGAGGTGTGTGTTGCAGTGTTGGTCATCTGCGATTGCCTCTGTACTCTTTGAACAGTGCCGGTGTGGCTCATGTGTGGTGTGAAGTGCAACCAGCTTGAATCATGGACCCCACCCCACATTTCCGTTCCAAACTGTTTCTCAACATATATGGTCTGCTAGTAATGTGCATGAGCAGATTCAGCGCAGTGATGCCTATTTGTGCGCATCATCATGGCTGCTGTGTCGCCTTGCAGATGGCCGAGTTCTGATAAGGATACAGCCGGTGCAGCCACTCACGACACCGTCGGCCAACTGGCTGCCCACCCCTATGGGCATGCCTTTCATCCTCGTGTTGCGGGCTTACCTCCCGGATGCGTCGGTGATGAACGGAGGCTATTTCCCTGATGCCGTGCTCCCTTCTCCAGCACCGGTGTAGACACGACTGAGCAAGGGCGTGTGAGACAGGCATGCGCACGAGGTGCGCATGGTGAGTGAATAGACCAGCGGTGTAGGTGGACAGTCTGGCACCTTTCGTGGCTTCTGGTAGGGAGTTGTTGCAGGCACCAGGATCCAATGAGGAAGGAAGGACATGGCTTTGTCGCGGCGTGGGGTTTGTGAAATTTTACTCCAGCAGTGCCAATCTGGCTATCAAGAGGCATCGGCATCTGTTATTTGATGTGGTGGACGAGGCAGGCAGGGTCTAGTCAGGTGTCTTTGGCATCAGCAGGAAGAGAAGGGACAGGAGAGACAGCACGAGGGAGAAAAAGAAGATAGCGTGATAGCTTTCTTCTTGTAGCGTAGAGGTGTGAAGCGAGTGTTCACATACTAGATGAGCAGTGATTCAGAGTCGAGACATTGTCATTGCATGCTGAACGTAGGCACAATCATACGGAGGGCCTGGCGGGAGGAAGGCTGTTTGGAACAACAAACATGGCACAACTAATGGCACCTACGGCATAGTGCCGGCCCCGTTGTGATAAATGTTTCACAGGATAGATTTTTCACAACTACCTCCAGAACATGTGGCATTCCTCATGGAAAGGAGTACAACATTCCCCCGGCGTGGTACAGACATAGTGTGAGCTCTAGGAAGGGGACCTGGTGCGTAAGATGGTCTGCTGAGACCATCTGAGCCCTCGAGCAAATCCCCAAACTCGATTTTCCTCCCCTCCCCCACCTTTCCCTCCCCTCACCCACCCTTCCCTCCCCCTCCCACTCCCCCCCTCGTTTCGTACCCCCTTCCAATCTCCCACTCCCTCCTGCACCCCTCCCTCCCCCGGAGGGAGGGGTGCGGGAGAGAGTGGGAGATGGAGCTTACTGAGCAATCAGTGGGTTTAGCTCTGTGCGTATCGCATCGTCTGTGCGTTGAAGGCGTCACATAAGAGCGTTAGCACCTGTAGTAGCGGCTGCACCCACTACCAGAGGGTTATGACACTTGGTCTTCGTATGCTCCCTCACACCATACCGGGAAAGACATAGTTTTTCTTGCGTCGGTCTTCCCGCTCCCACCTTGCACTCTCGGGCCGGCTGCGGCCACGCTTAGGTCCCGACTGTGTCCATACCTTGTCTTCGGGGTGTTTGAGGTGGATGGGGTTCACCCCCGGCATGAGGTTATTGTATGCCGGTATGCCATGCGAGTGTGTCCCACGTCCACCAATGACTCCGGGTTCTCCCCACGCTAATCATGAAGATGCATGCATGCATGGTTGTCCCCACTCCTTCCAAGCATAGGAGGAACACGTTTTCTCTTGCATGTTCACTCATCATGGGCGGTTGCTCGGGCCCGTCACAGTGGAGGAGTGTGGGTCCTCCTCGGCCACCTCGTAGTCCACGATGTTCACTGACGCATTCAACATCCGAATCTGCGGCATAGGTGCACACTGTCCCTTCACCAGCTTGCTATGTCTGCGGCGGTTTGCAAGCAAACGCTGGACCCCAGTGTACAAAGCCACAAAGTAGTAAAACGGGAACAAGTTGTGAACCTTAAGGATGCGTGCGTTTAACGACTCTGCAACATTAGAAGTCGTGTGTCCGACATGCCCAAGAGGGAAGTAAAGCCTGTTCCACGACTCCCTTGGTATCCCGTCCTTCCTGTTAGCGCCAAGTAGCATAACAACGGTACGGGGTCATGATTATCTCGGAGATCACTTTGAGGTTTGCAGGCTCCAAAGAAAATACAGAGTGGCCATGTAGGATCATCTCCAAAGCAACATCTTCAAGCACCAACAGTCTCGTGACCGGCCATTGTGCAAAACCTCGCCAACGGCAAACCGACCACTTTGTGCTGAACGGTCAAAGCGAGCGCACATCTTGAGATCGCTTCTGTGCACAACACTCCCCTATACGTACGGCTAGCAAAGCTGATTTCTCCTTTCGTGGCCTCGCAGCGCTGCTCTTCGTCACGCTCGAGTAGCCACCATACTCCCACATGCGCGCTCATCAAAGCGCGCTGGGATAGACTGCTCCTATTTGTATTGACTGTACTACTCTAGTAAATCAATCCATTGGATTCCTCCTCAAGGCCCGTCCACTGGGCGCCTCCAGTTCCTCTCCTCACATTGCCTCTTAGCGCCTGTGCTCTCGCACTGCGGCCAGTTCATTTGTGCTAACGTGATTCCCTCACCATCAACGCCCGTACTCACGAGGAAGGTTCTCGTCTTTCCTCTAGTGTTCCGTCCATACTAACAAATGCAAACTCTTCAGTGCTCGCACATCCATGCCGCACCCAGTCCACTCCTCTTGTGCTTCTGTTTCCACTGCGCTTTGTGTCACCATTTCTGCTCTGCCTTGGCTTGTGCCTCTGCCCCACTCGACCGCTCGTCCTTGTGACCGCTTCCATCACCGGAAGCACTTGCAATGTTCGGACATGGGGGCTCACACGCCTTAGCTGCTCCTTGTACCGCTACCACCCCATCTCAGACAGTGTGTGTGTCAAGCGCCCAAACCAGTAACCAGATTGTTTTCCATGCTTTTGCCTGACGTTCTCACGCAAGTGGTTAGCACGGTAGTTATGCAACACACTTGACAACTTCTCCGCTACGACGTTGAGAATATCTTTTTCCCGACGCTGATGACTACAGTCTTGCTCTGGCCCGCCGTTATATAGGCCAAGGACAGGTAGAAACATAACCACTTCCATTCATCCTCGTTTTCTCCACTCAAAGTGGCCCATGCCATCGGCACCGCGTTGTCGTTTGCAACAAAGAACTGATACATGAGAAACACCTGCTTATGACCGTTCTTCAAGTGGGTCCTGTCCATGGTCAACAGTCGGCGCGCATGTTGGAAGCCAAGGATTGTCGCGCCCTATGCTACAAAGGCCCGGAGAAAGACACACGTATTTTGTGGCCTTAGCAACGACGTGCGTGTTGGGTCCACACGCATGAGCTGCAAAAAAAAAGAGATAGTAAGGAAACTGATGCGGGTGAAGAGAAGCATGGGAGAAAAAAATTAGTTCTTTGCAACACATGGGAAACAATCTCCACGCCTTGTCTTTCTATCGCGTCATGCGCTCCTGCGTCTTGGACCTCGTACAGTAGAGAGTACTCTCGGCCATATCCTTGCCGGCACTCTTCGTTACGACAACCTCCAGAGTCTTAACGTTGGTTGTGGGATTACGCTTCAGCGTTGATGCTATCTGCCGACTCACCCACTGCACAATCTTTATGGGATCACCATGACGTGTTCCTGGAACGCAGGCATGACCATTCACAAATTGGCCCACCACAACGTTTTCAAGGCATGAGTTCACATGGGCCTTGGACTATTCATGTCTCTCCACTATCCACAACGTGCCTCAAACCGGGACTTCTCGCTTCTAAGCCAATGCACCGTCATGCGGTTGGCAATGGCGTAGTCTTTGACTGTAGCCTTGGCCTCCTCCATGCTTGCAAATTCAATCCCCGGCGAGACGACATCCGAGTGCGCCGTTTCGACCCTGGGTCATCAGGTTCATCATCGGAGGACAGTGCGCAAGGACGTGAAGGAAAAACAATTCGGATGTGCAATGAACGCATAGGACAAGCAATAACCAGTTGCCTGTAAGACGAACGGAATTACCATGCCCATGCCCTCCATATTTGAGACGGAGAGGGTTGTTAGCTGCTTGTTCTGGCAAGATAATTGGGACATGTGGTTACCGGTCGTTCTCCAAGTCATCGTCATACACGTGGACTTGTGGTCGGAAGGCTAGACTTTGCTGGTCGTGTAGTGCTCCCGAGGTGCCACGTGATGGAGTAACAAGGGGGTGGGGTCCTGTGCCTTACGCCTACGACTGGCGGCCAAGCTGAGTTGAGACGCCATCTTTGAAAGAAATGGATACAATGGTATGAAAATGAAAACTAAATAGACGATGTGCCCAGTCTTACCGAGTGGTGTAGTCACATTCCCCATCATTGTTGTCTCCATACCAACAACGGATGTGGCCCATGGCGCAGACTTGACAAAAGACGGACGGTCGTTCCAAGGGAGCGAGGTATTCAAGAGCATGGAGCTCGAGAGTGGGACACTCTGAACATGATAGTCGACGTATGGTATGAATACCATACACAAATAGACAACATGACAAGCAATTGCCGCACGTGGCGCGAGGCACTTCTTTTGTAGGTTGGACGCTCTATACGCAAGTTGAACACGGATGTCCGCGGACTACCCGGATCATCAACCACATGCAAAACGATGGGTCGACGTCAACCATCACATGCTTCTTCCACACGATTGGTCCAAGTTGACATGCAATGACCAACAAGGCTACTGCAAGATTGGTACTCGATACATTATCAACTGCCGTAGAAAAGGTCTGTTTGCAAAGTTACTCATTACCAAATGGTACAAACATGCACAAGAAATGAGCATCTCACCAGAAAATTAATACCCCCTCATTGTGAATTGCCAAATGGCGAACTTATTCCACATTATTGCATTTATCGGAATGTCATTTGCAAGTTTAAGGTAAAGCTTTACCCGAATTCGAGGAGGACGACACGAAGCACACAAAAAAGTGACTGATGACGACACTATCCGGTGGTTCCATTAAAACAAAGTGCAAATTCATGATTCAACGAGTAGAATATTAACGCCATATCCATAACTAGCTTTAATTAAGATTATGCTGGTTACAATTTTCATACTTTCACCTGCATGGGTTTACCATTCATAATCTCCGTTGTGATGGATATGGTGTTCCTATAATGTAAGTCGATGGATATGGCATCTTTACCATTCAACTCATGGATATCTCAGGCCTGCCCCGATATATGAGTTATTAAACCCAGAACGGTGAAAATGCCGATTACCCCCTGTTTTGTCACCCTTCACCCTCATCCGCCCCTCCGTCGGAACAATAAGCCTCATCCGCCCCTCTGTCGGAACGATAAGCCCCATTCGCCCCTCCGTCGGAGCGATAAGCCTCATCCGCCCCTCCGTCGGAGCGATAAGCCTGATCCGCCCCTCCGCCAGCACGATAAGCTTCATTCGCCCCTACCCATGAACAATAAGCCCCATATATCCCTCGATCGGGTTTCAATGTAAAACCGTTGAAAATGACGGGAAATAAGCCTAATGTACCCAAGGTTTGTGATGTAACACAACACTATGAGCGGAACGGAACCTTACCCTAGACACTTGCTGCCGAACGTAGGTGCTTGGGTCTGCGTATAGGCTCGGCATGGTACCGTTTCGGCACCTGCGCCTCCCTGCTGCGGTGTGCAGTTAGCCATACATGACGACTGATGCTTTGCAAATACACTGCCCGTCGTGTCATTTGCGACGTCAAACCCGTACGTATGCTCTGCATATATAACTGGTTTATTCGCAATGGACTACTACCTTCTCCCGTACTCAAGAGTACAATGAGCAAACCCTCTTGCGACATGTCCAATGTTCGAGATACGCGTCCTCTGCCACCGTTGCAGGGCTGGGGTGGCCGCCCTGAACCGGTGTACGGTCCTTGGGGAACCGTGATAATCCCCCCCCCCCCCCCCGCCCATGGATCACGGAACTGCGATGGCTGAGTGGGCAAAGATAAAGCGCGCATGGGACATCATCAACCCAAATACACCAGAGGACCCATACACCATGTGTTGGCAGTTGGGCATGAAAGCACCTCATGCCCGACCGTTGTTATGTCTACCCAATTGAGCGCCATGGATCTCGGTCTGGCCACTTCCATGGTCACGGTTGTGATTAACGTCATAGTTTACCTCATGTCTTTACTGAAGTTCATAACTATATGCAGGGCATCGTGGAATAAAGTTTTCCCATGAAAATAAACAATGGACCAGCCTTATAGTCATTATTAGTGGGAATTAAAGCAACGGAATGTCCTCTATTGTACAATATTTGTGGGAGTATTAAAGACCAATGTAGCAGTCAAATGAGGAAAATGTATGCGCACAATTGTACTGTTATACTGGATATTGTGGGATCAAATACCTTGTACTTTCATCATCAATATGCCCACCTGACTGTTATTATAGTAAGCAACATCATAAGTGAAATTTCACCTCTTCAGCAACGTATGGTAAGGTTGTACATCAATGTGCCATCCTCAGTACTACACTTCATGAACATGGTACCAATGACATGAATTGTTACTTCATGAATATGTCATGTAGTTACTTCCCATGTGGTGGTTGTGCAGCCTAAAACAGACAGTGTTATGTATTTTGCTTGTACGTGGTATGTGAAGGTTATCCCTATGAAAGAATGAGATGGATTTTGGCTTGTTCTCATGATGTTGGAGGAGAAGAAGTTGCTTCAACGCTATGAACAGTGTTTACATCTGAAGCATTACGTTATGATCAATGAGTAGGACACTTCAACTGCTTCTGGCACTACTTGCTAATGAAAGAATGACATGGATTTTGGCTTTTTCTTATGATATTGGAAGAGAAGCATTGAGTTGAACGCTATGAACAGTCTTTACATCAGAAGCATTACCTAATGAACACTCAGAAGTACACTTCACGTACTTCTGCCACTACTTGCTAATGAAGTTAGCACTTGAAATGACCAACCTTGCACAAGGGACTTGGATTGAGTAGAATGAATTAAGGAAATGTCAAACACTAAACACCATACACAGTGAATTTGGGATACGTAATTTCCTCAAACACTTCACGACTCAATCCCCGGAGAAAATGAGCAATGTCACAGACAGGACACAGCTGCTCCCATGGCTGACAGTGCTCAGCATTGTAGAAGACCTCGGCCTCAGTGTCTGAATCTTGGCAGCCATGTCTGCTTCTCGGAACATACACACTACTGGCCCCCCTCCTTACATGAAATGAACTACTGTGTCTAAGCCTAACTCTGACCTTCTGCCTAACCCGAAACCCCCCTCTCCGGCTGAACTGGGAGCCGCCTCTCACTAGGGTGTGCTCAATCTCCATAGTCCAGCAAAATTCATCCTGCACATGAACAAAAGCGAGTATTAGTCATGACAAACACCCGTAAACCGATGACAGTTCCTTGAAAATGTGAATAACAGGGCATGACGCCAATGAAAGCAACTACGTTCCTCACTCCTCTTCCTCTGGCTCCTCCTCGTACATCTCCTGCCACTCTCTCTCCTCCTCATCCAACTGCTGGTTGTGCTCATCATGCGTCACCATCTCACCATCATCACCGAGAGGAGGGGAGTATGCACCAGATTCATCACTTTCAGCACCAACATCATCATCATCCACTTCATCCCGGAGCGGAGCCTCGGGATCGTACTCCACGTCACCACTGGCATACGCTGCAAGTGGAGCACCCACAGCTGTGGAGGCAGTTGCACGTGCCTCCAAGGCTGTTGCGGCCTGTACAGCAGCAGCCTGTAGACGTGCATCGTATCCCCTTGCTGCGGCCTGTGCAGGACTTGGTGCAGGTGGGTTTTTGCAGCGTGTCTTGGTGTGGCCTTTTTGCCCACACCGCGGGCAAATGAAGTTTTTCTTGCGCAGGGTCTCACGGTCTTTCCTTGCGCTGCGCGGGCGTCCCTTCCCACGCCTTGGTCCCGGTTGCAGCCACTGTGGTTCGACGGGAACAATGTTTTTCACCACCGGCGAGGGGATGGGGTTGTTGTATGCACGTCGGAACGCCATGCGCGTGAGTCCAGGGTCGACAAGGTTCTCTGCGTTGATGCGCTTCACGAGCAAGAAAGTGCAAGCATGATGACATGGCATTCCAAACTCCTTCCACCTGCCACAACTGCAAGTCTTCTCCAGCAGGTATACCTGACGGGGATTGTTGGTTGGTCCATCCACAGTTGCAGTGTTTGGACCCTCCTCTGTCACATTGTACTCACGGGCCACGGCAAGGCAGTTGAGCATTCGGTCGGCTTGGACAGGGGCCAAGGACGTATGCACAGTTTCCGCCTGGGCACGTTGAGCACAAAACATGCGCTGCACAAAGGGCAGGATGCTCACAAAGCAGTAGTATGGATACATCTTGCGGTGCGCTGCAATGCGTGCGTTCCAGCTCTCTGCTGCGTTGGAGGTCGTGTGGCCTCCCCTGCCAAGGGGGCAGTGGAGACGTGTCCATTTCTCCAGAGGTACACCCCCGACCACAGACCCATCCCCACCTGGCCTGCCAAAGAGATATGCGTAGGCAGATGCACTCACTTGCCGCAGGTGGGTGGTTGCCTTTTGCCACTGGTCCACATTGAGCGTATGCGCACACTTCCATGTCCAGTGTGCAGCTTTCTTCCCGTAGGCAATGCGGACGTTCTCGCGCAAGTGCCATGCACAGAACGTGTGTGTTGCACCTCCTAAGTACTTCTTCACCGCGTTCTCCAGGCCCTTCTCTCTGTCTGTGATGATGCTTGTCCCAGGCAGAGCAGCAGTGGGATACGCAAGGGCAACCTGTGCGCAAAAAAAGTTCGAACTCTTCTCGTCCTCGGTCGGTGCCAATGTCCACGCCATGGGCACTGCATGGTCATTGGCGTCAAAAAATTGGACAAGCAGCAGAGTTTGCTTATGCCCATTTTTCAAAAACGTTGCATCCATGGTGAGAATGCGGCGACTGTGCTCGAAAGCGATCCTGGCAGCCCCGGGAGCGATGAACGCCCACAGGAAAGCACCTTTCTTGTCCTTGTGCGCGATCGCGTGGGTTCGTGGGTCAACGCGTCTCAACTGCACGCACGAAAAGGATGTACACAAGTAAATTGAACTGAAACTAGAATGACCACTGCTTTGTTCAACCTTTCCAGTGGACATGTTCAACGTACCTCGTCGATGTACGATGGAAAGAGACTCCACGTGTCGGTTTTCTTGCCCATCATTTTTTCCTCGGCCTGTGACTTCGCGCGGTAGAGTGTGTTGTTGGAGATGTTGATGCCAGTCCTCTCGTGGAGTACCTGCCGCAAGGTGGTTGTAGACGTAGTGGGGTCGCGCTGCAGTGCCTCGCCTATTTTGCGGGCCACCCACCCCTTTTGGCGGGCCGGATTGCCGCGGCCAATCTTGGGGACACACTTGTGTCCGTCGGCGTAGTGGGACACAGTCACAACACCAAACTTGCTTGTCACACGTGCGCGCAGGAGCCACGTACAACCCTTGTTCTTCGCCTCGGCGCACGTCACGTGGAATCTGGCGGGCTCACTGCGCACCCACTTAAGCCCGAAGCGGTTGTCAACCGCGTAGTCCTCCACAAACGCCCGGGCTGCGTCCATGTTGTCGAATAACATACCCTCTGCCGGCTCCTTCGGCATCCCCTTCTGCTTCTTCGGGCTCTGACATGGTTCGTCGTCCGAATCACCTGTCCATGACATCACCGCATAAAATGACATGAGAGAGCAGGTGTTTAGAATGGAGTCCATGCAAAACCAGGAAGAGGAACCTGTACTTCCATGCACTGTCTCCGTCTTCCTAAAAAAACCAGACACAGGATGCATTTTGGCCACAAAGTGAGCATTACCGAGGTGGCCATGTGGTACGGACAGCATGCGACGGCGCCCCATGCTAAACCTAACCGGTCCGGCTTCCCGGACATCGGGGGACCTGGGAGCACGGGTTGGTTCATCTGGGAGTTGGTTCTATGGGAGGGCGTCCCACTCGTCCAACCGCCGGGACCACCAGTCATCGTTCCAGTCTCGAGTCAACCAAAACATAACATCTTGAAATGCGCCTGATGGGTTGTTCGGCGGAAGGTTATCGGGGTACCACCGCGGTGCAGGTCCGTCAGCAGACCGAGCAGCGTTCTCGTCAGGACTTGGTTGCGTGGCAACGAGCCAAGCGTGTTCGTGGGAATCCATCCGAAACGGTGGGTATTTCATCCACAAAACATCTTCCTATTTATCCCATCTACCCTCCTCATTAGGCTTACCGGCGTCTTCGACGACTTGGTCGTCCACCATTCCGTTTTCACGAAGGATGCAGTAGCAGAAGCAACATCGTTAGAGGGAGCGGTGACGGCGTCAACAACGACGACGCAACACTGAATGACAACGGATGAAACTGGACAGGCACCCTGCCGCAACATGTGGTACAAGTGGCGGACAATCCGAGGATAGGTGTACACGTAGGATGAGGGTACTGTCCGCCGATACCCCTCTTCATGCACGTACTCTGTTACTGTAGTGCATGTCATCCAGAGTCCGCCGGCAACTAATAGTACACCATGGTTTTGGGTACCCAACGGCATGCCCATAGTCACCGCCGGTTGAAAGGATGTGACAGCGACATGTGATTGGCAGCCCGTCATGGCGTTCCGCGGAAGTTGCTACACGGACAGCTGTGGACTGGTCCAGCGGCGCAACGTCATTGGCACGCTTATCGCTTGCTGCGCTGGCCATACAACTGTTAGGCGCGGCATGACGTTTGGATGCCGGTGCATGAACCACGCCAGCTGAGGGCCGAGTATTCGCAGGGAGCGTTTCGATGTTACGAGGACATTGCATGTGCTGGTGAGACGGCCATGCAGACGTGCGGTGTGGGGTTTGACGGAAACTCCGAGTCGTCGAATTATTCTCACAAAGAAAGGATACCCCCAGTTATCGAGCGCATGAAGGACGTTGAACCGCAGATTGTCGAGTACCGGAACATTTTCGATGTCCACTTCATAGTAATGTACAAGTATCGAGTACATGCATGCGGCGTGGTTGTACGAATTGAGGCACAAATTGTTGGAAAAGTGAAAAAATAATACCAGGACACCCTTCTCCATCAGAAAAATGAACCATATGCCGTCACATGACGACTTCGACAATTGCAAGGGGTATATGGGGCTTATTGTTCATGGTTAGGGGCGAATGAGGCGTATCGTGCTGGCGGAGGGACGAATGAGGCTTATCGTGCTGGCGGAGGGGCGGATCAGGCTTATCGTCCCGACGGAGGGGCGGATCAGGCTTATCGGTCTGACGGAGGGGCGAATGGAGCTTATCGTGCCGGCGAAGGGGCGGATGGGGTTTTTTGTGCGAAACTTGGGGTATATAGTCACTCCGCCCAGCCCAGAAATAGGTACGTAGTGTTTTCACCCGTCTCTTTTGGTTTCTCACAGGCTGGATGCCAGGAGGCCAGCCAGGCATGAGCCACGACTCGGCGTGCGTGCCAACTGTGCGAGCTCTCATGGCCATCAGCTGCCTCAGGCGACAGTCACGGAGAACGGCAAGTGACGGGCGCGTTATCGTGGGTGCGGAAGGAGGCGGGAACTTTCCGACGGGCTTGGGTCTGGATCCCTGGACCAGACGCTCGAGCTGCCCGTTCGTTTGACAACTCTGCGCACGCCCGGAATGGGCAGCTCGCGCGTCTGCCCTTTGCAGGTTCTGCCCAGTGCTTCGCGGGCCGTTGGTCCAATGGGTTACGGGGCAACCCGGGCGCTCCGCTGCCCGTCGGAGCTCCGCTGTGCTACGCTGTCTCCCGTTGCTTTGACCCGTCGCGTTTCTTGGCACCGGCGAATGATGCATCGGCGAATGATGCACCGGCGAATGATGCACCGGCGAATGATGCATCGGCGTATGATGCATCGGCGAATGATGCACCGGCGAATGATGCACCGGCGAATGATTCATCGGCGTATGATGCATCGGCGTATGATGCATCGGCGTATGATGCATCGGCGTATGATGCATCGGCGTATGATGCATCGGCGTCACCTCACCTCATGTCCTGCTGTGAAGCCCGGGCTAAGGTGGCGGCCAGAGCGATGCTTGCTGGCAGCACGTGCTCGCGTCACCCGTTGGAGAACACATAAAAAAAATCATTTTCTCAAGACTAGGACACGGCGAGTGAGGGGAGCACGGCGCGCACGTGCTGGCAGCACGTGCTGAGCGGTTTGCCGTGCCGTGAGCCGCAACGGTGGTGGCACGTGCGGCGCGGCAAGGCTGGCGAAGCAGCTTGCGAGGTCGCTTCCTCCGACTACTACCGTGCTGCACGGCAGTCGAATGTCGCCGCGTGTGAGAGAGAGGTCAGTGTTGAGCGTGCAGGCTTTGGAGGACTTCGTGCTCTCCAGTCACTTTGTTCTTGGCCGGATGCACCTTGTGTCATGCTGCAGTTTGTGTCATCACGCAAGTTGCGTCGTTCGACAAAGCGTGGGCAGTTGGAGAGCAAGGCTGCAGCATTCAGGGCTGCGCACGGAGTGCCGTTGGGGGCAGGCGAGGGGTCGCAGAGAAGGCGCCAGTGTCTGGGTCAAACGGCGGGGGCAGGAGCAGCGTGGCATCGTCTCACGATGAGCGTGCAAGAGGTGGAGAGTGGTGGAAGAGTTCCGAGTCCTGCAGCAGCAAGCGATGCAAATGAGCAGCGAAATTCTTTTAGCCTTGAGCACAATGAAGGCCATTGCACGGGAGTAGATCGTCTCTCTTTGCATTGTTGTTTCGAACCAGATGCGATGCTACCGAGGCTGACTTGGAACAATTGCTCCTCCTCCTCCTCCTCCTCCTCCTCCTCCTCCTCCTCCTCCTCCTCCCCCTCC